>JAILYA010000019.1:4278279-4381818 GCA_021437795.1 Rhodamnia rubescens | reverse complement strand
TAAATGCTCACTTCCTGAAGGCCTGCAATGATCCTAAGAAAGAGAAAAGACAGAATGGAAGATGGTATATTAGTTATCATGCACCACAAATATGTAGACATACTTCACGAGATAAACAAACCTTGCAACGCACAGAATCTCTGTTTCGCATGGTCTCAGTTGCTTCCAATCTTATTAATCTCTGCATAGACATTCCAGAGTTAAAAAGTTACGTCTTTTGACCAATGGCCTGGTTTCACTCTAATTATCTGAGTTAGTCTGAGAGAGAGCCTGCTATCATATTGGACATGAATATTCTCAATCCAGAAAATATATCAACCTTAACTTTTCAAATGGCAATGAAAACAACTGAACTCTAATGTTTTCAATTCATAGTTACTCTTTATTACAGCCAGCCAACAATTCTTATAGGTCTTCAGGCCATCAATCCAGATGCTAGAATGAATTACCTTTGCAAAACCAACAATTTCCGGGACACGATAGTTCTAATTAAAAAAAAAATTCAAAATACTCTGCTGTCATTTTTTTTGGTCCACAAATCCTTGCCAGCCTACTTGGTGGTACTTCTTGGTTGAAATCTTGGAAGTTTCGCTAGAAAAGGGACCTCCCAAGTTTGGACAGACATGGTAGAATTTCTACTAATAGAAAGCAAAGCAGAAGATACTCACATCTTTGTATTCCTTTGCAATGACTGTGCTACCGATGAAGTAAGCACCGCAAAAAGAGAAGCGATCATGAACAGAGTGTAGAGGCATGATCTGTTCTTCGAATCAGAAAGCATTGGAGCCTGACAAGAAGGGATATTGCAGCTTATTCAATTATATATGAGTAAATGTCATCAGAAAGCGGAAAACCGGGGAAAAAATAAAAATGGAAACATGACTAAAAACTATCAGAAGCCACCCTCTTCAATCTCTACCTTTTCTCTTCGTGTACTCTCCAATCTAATCCAACAATTGAGCACAATAACAGTTCAAGCCACACAACTTGAAAAGTTCAAGTATGCTTACTCCCACCCACAACAAAAAAAAAAGTGTTATGCTACTCAAGTCCACCTGCAGCAGCGGTGAGGACGGCTTCATTCCCTACGCATATTCTAATTTGCAGCAGAGTAGGTAGAATAATGGTCAAAGTCGTAAAACTTGAAAATCTCCCTCGAACGTCATATCCCAGACTATAAATGTACTGAAAACTACCGCTAACTCCAGCAATCAGCAAATGATCATCAACAGATGAAGTATGTGTTTCTCTTTTCTTGAAGAGAGAATTAATGACGATAACAACACACAAGACCTTTGGCAATTCTCAATCAACATAAAAAATGATGACATAAAATACCATCTAGTTGAGCACGAGGACTGGAATTCACCCATAAAACAGAAAAAACAGTGAAAAGGTCCTCCCCCCTTTCAGAAGGTGGAAACTTGAAATTACATCGAAATTGGCGGTAAATTTAATGCAGCTACCAGTGCTCTGCTCTCCAAGGAGAAAAGAAATTTGGCAAATTCATATGATAGAATAAGCAACCATGACCGAACAGCATATCCTGTGTTGTTCTTTTTTGGCGGCGGAGGGACAACCATTTTTTCCCCTCTTACCGCGAACGAAAACGACAAACGGAAAAACATCCGACGAAGTGAAAACATGTCGACGCCAAGAACTCAGAGAAACACGAGTCACAACAGCGGCAAGATATGATGACACCCATATGCAATCAATAGTATTCTATTCGAGAGAGAGAGAGAGATTACGAAGTGGGTGGTCATGATGACAGCGGGGAGTCCTCCAAAAGCACCAGCATGCAGTATGCCTACCAACGACAAAGATCGGAAAAGGGCGTATTTTAGGGAAAAAGGAAAAAAAGAGCATTTCAATGGAAAGGAGGAGAAAGTTGCGAGAGAAAGCAAGGAAGGATTGGATGCGAAAGAGATGAAAAGGGAGTAGGCATCTACGTAAAGGGGTCAACTTTCCCTCCTGTAACGGCAAAACCGTGTCGTACTCGCGAAGGAAAAGCGAACGCCTTTACTCTTCTTCTGCAAACGAAGAAGAAGAAGAAGAAGACAGCGGACGGCGGACGACGGACGACGACCTGGGTCGGTGAGCTTTTTTTTTCTCAAACCCACTCTGCAACTGCATGCGTCGTCATCCTTATCTGATGGGAAAGAAGAAATCTTTTTAGGGAGGGGGAATGGATGAGGAGGAGGTGGTGTGCGTTTGGTGGATTCCCAGTAGGAAGCCGGAATGGACAAAAAGAGCGCACTCGTAGTTGTACGACTTGACTTGGACTGGCACCGCAGGAAACGCACGCCACCTCTTTGTCCAAAACCCATATTCGCACTTGTCCTGCCTGAGCTTAGACATGGGTGGCACAGATTTCGCTCCGGTCCCTCCTCCTAAATCCCATGAAAACTCTAACCTTCGACGGAGTGCTGCTTCTGACCCGATGGATGGTACGGAAACAACAGAAAACTCAGATGAATAAGACGGTCAAATGAATTCCACCTTTCCTATCGACCGCCTCCTGTTCACGACCTGTCAGAGAGAGGGAGAGAGAGGGCGTGGCAAGGAATATGTAACATCGTGGGCGGGCAGTGTTGTGGAATTGCCACTCGCGAGTGTGGAGGGAACAGCGTTCACGCGCCAAGTCCGAATCCAAATAAGGATTCCTCGTCATCCGGATTTGTAACAATAAATGTTTTGACAATAATGAGGGATGTCATCGGGTGTCCCCAAGGTTTAATTAGGCTAAGTTAGGATCTCTTCCTCCTATCCATTCATGACTAAACATCCACCAGATTCTCATGGCCTCGTCTCTTTCCTTCCCCTGTTTGGACTTTATTTTGTCAATATCATCACGGTGACCACCCAAAAGAAGAAGAAAATCATCTCACATTGGGAATATTTTCTCTCCGACAATCGAGCGCAACCGATCGAGTCAAGACCAATTTACGTCTTTCCATAAATCATCAGCTGTCTTCTGCTACGCGTGCACACGTATGAAACAACAGTAAAGATGGTCTTGCCCAATGCTATAATAATCCTCAGTCAAAATTTATTCACTATTTGTAGCGGGAATTACTTGTAAGCCATTCGATTCGATTCGATCATTGGATTTCAGATTTCACCATCAAGTTACCGTGCAGCTCATTAGCGTAATTACCATCCAGCAGCACATCATGTCAAATCGAAAACCAAGGACAATGCCCGGCTCGGTTTTTAAGGTTTTTAAGTAATGGGTATTTGGGGGGTCGATGCTATCACGGGCGAAACCTGATGATTTTTCAGGAGGAGGAGACAAAATTGGGCTGACGAACATTTCAAAGGACTTAAAATGAATTGGGCTTGTCCTGGAAACATTCATGGAGATGATGGCCCACTTGGATATCCGAGGCTTTCCGACAAGAGTCTTTCCTTCTGTTTTGTCCCTTCAAACCCACGACTCCTTGTAGACAAAAAAATCAAGGCCTTCATATGATTGATTTACCTTTCCTTTTTCAGCTTTTTCTTTTTCGGTGGGTGTCAAAGGACGACTGGACCGACCCTTCTTTTTGTTACGTCGTGATCAGACTCTCTCGATGCACAACCAACAATGGCACGTGGCCAAGTCAAAAGCAGTGGTTTGTGTTCATTCTTTTTCACAAAAAGTAAAGCCTGATTTCAATTTTCACACGGAGTCTTAAAGAGTACGCTTACTTAAAGTGTTACTGTCACCAAAAACTCCACACTCATCTATATACATAATATAAATTTACTTTTAAATTAATTTTTGACCATGAAATATTCAAACTCATATACATGTGAATTTGACCAAAAAATACATCCATGATAAATTTATACTCTATTAAATTTAACCGTCAAATCATGCTTTAAGTGGAATGATACGTGATAATTGACGGATATATCGCGTTTGAATTTTTACCATCCGATTATCACATGCATATCGATTTGAAATTTTTCATTATATTGACCCAATTTAACAAAAATTAGACAAGGTAAATTTATCATAAGTGCACGTATTTGAAATTTTTCGTGATATTAATCCAATTTAACGAAAATTAACGGATGATAAAATTATCACATGCCAATTAGTTTGGAATTTTTTAGATATTAACCCTTATTTAAATTAAAGGGGTTTTCTCGAATTAGTATTTTTGACTTTCACGCGTTTAGTTTGCTAAAAATAATAAGTCGATAGAGAATTATCTATGCTTTGACGTAAAAGATGCATGCTTAGAGTTAGGTAAAAATAATCACCGTAAACTGCTAGAGGGTCTCGGCCAAATTCTAAAGGATTACATGAAAAGAATTTGAAAATAATTTAACGGAAATAAATTTTTTTTTTTTTTTTTGTTGAATAGGGCTCTAAATTAAAATGATTGATGGTGTAGATGAGGGTGTACGTAAAAGGACGTCTAGGCAGCAGCATTTTCTACAGAAAGCCAAAAGGGTATCTTTCATTCCATTATATGACGACCATTATGAACCACGGAGGGAGAGGCAGGGCAGAGACTGAGAGTAAACGACTAAACAAGACGAGGCACAATCGAAGAAGTAGGATGTCGTGTCGTAGCAAGTAAGACAAGATCCGTATTTCGCGGTTGGAGAAAAAAGCATATGCGATGCATGGCAAAAGGAATCACGAAGAGCAATGCGATTGGATACCGCACGCTCCCTCCCCCTCCCCTCGCTTGAGCAGCAGCAGCAGAGGAGTAGTGCAGTTGGTCAACGCCCGCAATTTTCAATTTTCAACCGAGAGAGAGAGAGACGTACCTGAGTATGGCGTCTGGAAATGTCGTATCCTTTTCTCTGTGGGTTTCCCACTGCACCTAACGCCATTAACCATTCATTAACCCATTTAATTAAAGACTTAAACCATAATTAAAACGCCTCCCATGCAAGATGCAACCAATCTTGATTGATGGATTGATGGGGAAAAGTGTGAAAACGGGAGGGAGAGAGGGACGAGGGGCGACTGCTCTGTTCTGGGTGGGAGTGGGGGCCGCCATCGATTTGTCTCTGGTCCTGAGTTCTTTTTGTTTGGTCGAATCCCGTCCTGAGTTTTTGACTCCCAAGGCGACAGCATTCTCTTTATCAGCGACGGTGATAAAATTAAGAAATCCCACGCTATTGCTTACTGTAATGCTGTAGCTATTCTTGTCCTGTCTTCCAAAACAGGGCACCCCCCAAAAGCTCATCATTGGCACCCATCTCAATCCTTCAGGAAAATCTTTTTCCGGAATGTGAACGAGTTCCCTTCCCTGTTTTCCTTTGCTGCTAAATCCCTTCGTTCTTTCCCCCCATTTTGTTCTCCTCTCCTCTCCTGGACCCTCACCCTGAGCTGCATGTGAAAAGATGCATCCCAGGTCCTCCCTCCCCGTCCTGCTCTTGCTCCATCTTCTCCTTTCTTGCACTGCCTCTGCTCTTCCCTCCACCACCAGCTTCCTCAGCCAGTACCCCCATTTAGGCTCCTTCGCTCGCTATCTCGCCGAGACAGGACTCGCCGACTCCCTCATTGATCACACAAACCTCACCGTTCTCGCGGTGGACAACGCCGTGATTTCCCGTCTTTCTGGTGAATCGAGAGATGTGGTTAGGAGAGTGTTGAGCATGCACCTGGTGGCCGGCTACTACGATCTGCATGAGCTCCGGCAGCTGCCCAACGGCCGGGCCACCTTATCCACTCTTGCCCAGGAAAATGGTATTCCACGGGGTTCCATTGAAGTTGCGATTTTGAGAAATGGCCGGGTCGCCTTTGGATCCAATCGTGATGTCAAGTTGCTTAAATCTGTCGCTTCTCACCGGCATGGCATCTCTCTTCTCCAAATCAGTGATCTCATCATCAATCCACAGACACAGGGCGATGGTAAGTACATCTCTGTTCTGTAGTCCCCCATAATTTTGGCCGTGTTGATGCTTGATTGTCGAAAGAACAACATTCTAGGCCCACTCCAGAAAGCTACTTACAGAATCATCGGCGTCTTGCTGATTAACTAGTTAAGCAAGGAAAGAGTTCCTATTTAATTTGGGTAAATTGGTTGAGACTTGAAGATGCAAGATGACACATTTCCATCATTCCGGTGGATTTCTTTTGGCCAGGCCTCTTCTTTTGATTGTCCCTAATAATAGAACTCTGGAGCTTTTCTTGAGTTTGGCATACCAACGGTTAGACTGTCAAAGAAGCTATAGTCTTAATAGCTAGAGACTCTGCGATACGGTCCAGTGAAGGAACTCAAAAAGTCATTCAAGCAACCTGCTTGGATTCAGCTACACCGACATCTGTTCTGGCCTCTGCTTTTCTTTGAAGTACCCAATGCCAGTGGGGTGTCATGTTTACCTGTGGAAAGCAATTTCTGTCATTCTTCTTATAGGGGTTTGACCTATAATCAAAAGGGTCTTCAAGTTATGCATGGATTGTTAACTAGTCACTGAGACTTCCCTTATTTCTTCCATAGAAGGGAAAATACACACCATCTAAAACAGGTCAATCTTTTGACCCTTGTTTAACATAATAGCTTCCTAGATGTGATGTCATACTTTCGACTCAGATGGGCACATGAATGCATCTATGCGGTTGGACCGTAAATGAGATAAATTACATCTTTTCTTCTCTCTTCGATTTCATTTTCCTCCTGCCACTCATCTTTTCTTCTTTGATGTGCTCGCCGTGTTTTCTTCTTCTTTTTCCGGCTAAGTTTACCTGCTTGTTGTCGGTATGTATGATTCTTTAGGGGCTCTCTGAATATAAGAGTGATGAACCATCTTGTCGCACATGAATCAGTGAATCGTTGTCCACAGAGATTGCTTTATGTAGCGAGAGACTTCTTCGTCTTGGACTCCTCTCTCTTTTTGAAAGTGGAGACGATATCTAATAATTACTCGTGTCATCCATTGCTCCATCCCATTGCCATTTCAACCCTGCTCAACTTGTATCTTCTCCAAGTTTTGTCGTGTCAATTGTAGATGAAAAAGTAGACTCAAATATGTCAAACTCAAGGTGTAACATTTTGCATGAATCTAGACCCAGACAGACACCCCCAGGTTATGTAACTGCGAAATTGGGATCTAAAAGAGAACAAAAGACGCAAAAGGTTCCACTGAAGAACAAGGACCATCACTATTTCCATATTCTATCAATATGTCGCCGGCATAAGCATAGAGAGGGGTGATTCCCTCTCTTTTTCTTAGTCAATTATTTATTGCGACTTCATTGTGCTCAATCATCTGCTTTTGGCAATGTTCCCGTGGGAACTCTGAAATAGGGAATTGTGTTACCTTATGTCCTTCTGCAAGATCCATCTCCAAGAAGAGCGAGGTTTTGCCCATAGATACCGTCTTCAAGCTCCCGTCTCCATTGCCAACTTGGCCAGCAGGTAAACTTTGTTACTGATCGGTTATTTTATCAAATGTCACAATGTCTCACTCATATTTTCCATCACTGATTAACTTTCAAGTCTGTTAATTTCCCCAAAAACAAAAGATCCTGATGTTTGTTTTCATTCCCAACCCACGATATAGGAGGAGGATTTGCCAGTGGTATAATCGATTTCGGTGGATTGTTGGTGTACCAGACATCATCTTTCTCCAAAGTTTGGGCAGTCTATGAGGGCGGACCAGACAACCTCGGGGCGACCTTTTTGGAGCCTTCATCCTTACCAGAAGGATACTTCATGTTTGGTTCTTACGCCCAACCCAATAACAAGCCTCTTTCTGGATGGCTTCTTGTTGGGAAAGACCAGACAATTGATATCTCCAATGGGACCTTGAAGAATCCAGTAGACTACAGACTGATATGGAGCAGCAACTCATCAAATATAAAACAAGACGGAAGTGGCTACATATGGTTGCCAATACCACCCGATGGTTACAAAGCAGTGGGCCAAGTAGTTACCACCTCTCCTGAGAAGCCTTCACTTGACAAAGTTCGCTGTGTTCGGTCTGACCTGACTGAGCAGTGCGAGACAGAAACTTGGATTTGGGGACCCAATGGAAATACATTCGGTGTCTACAGCTCAAGACCCTCCAACAGAAGCATAGGAGCTCTTGCAGTCAGTGCAGGCACATTCATCGCCCAAAATGGCCAGCCTAGCTCTCCGCCTTTATCTTGTTTGAGGAATGCCAAGTACAACATTTCAACTATGCCAAATCGAAGCCAAATTGAGGCACTAATCACCGCTTACTCTCCCATCGTTTACTTCCATCCTGACGAAGAATACCTCCCATCTTCAGTAGACTGGTTTTTCACAAATGGAGGCCTGCTTTATACAAAAGGACAAGAATCAAATCCTGTTCCTGTTGAAGTTACAGGATCCAACCTCCCCCAGGGTGGTTTGAATGATGGCACGTACTGGTTGGATCTTCCTTTGGATGGAGCGACCAAAGACAGGGTCAAAAAGGGATACCTCCAGAGCGCTCAGGCTTATATGCATGCAAAGCCAATGCTTGGGGCGACATTCACAGACATAGCTATATGGCTCTTCTACCCTTTCAATGGGCCTGCCAGAGCGAAAGTGAAGTTAATCAACCTTAAGCTGGGGAGGATGGGTCAACATGTGGGTGACTGGGAGCATGTGACCCTACGAATCAGCAACTTCAATGGGCAGCTCTGGAATGTATACTTTTCGGAACACAGCGCGGGCATTTGGGTGGGTGCTTCAGATCTTGAGTTCCAAAATGCCAACAAGTTCGTGGTCTATGCATCATTGCATGGTCATGCCGCATTCATGAAACCAGGGATGTTCTTGCAAGGAAGTGAAGGAGTGGGGATGAGGAATGATTTTGCAAAGAGCAACATGTTCCTGGACACCGGTGCTAATTATTCGTTAATTGCAGCCGAACATCTGGGATCATCAGCCATTCCTGCACTACCGTGGCTGAATTACTGTAGGGAATGGGGTCCTAGAGTTGATTATGATGCAGCGGAGGAGATGCAGAAGATGGCAAAAGCATTGCCTGGAAAGCTTAAGACTGCATTTGTGAATGCCATCAGGAGCCTCCCTGATGAGGTTCTCAAGGAAGAAGGGCCTACTGGACCCAAAATGAAGCCTAGCTGGAATGGGGATGAAGCTTGAGGGTAGCACTCCATTAGGTTAAAGGGAACTTGACTAGGATATGTTTGCTTAGAGAACTCGTTAAACTGTTGATCTAAATTAGTTCAAATGATAGCTATTCCCTTCTCTGAGCCACATGTTTACTAGTAGCTCTTGTAATTTATCATCTGTTTGGATTCTGTTTGTGGTCTCTCTGTCGTGTTGCCAACCGTGTGCATGCTATGAAGTTAAAGCAATACAAATAAATGTCTATAAGTTGGAAATGGTTGACTATTTGCATCCAAAACTGAATTTTGTACCTTATGCAGAGTCTAGTGATATCACTTTTAACATAATTTTGTGACATCACCCTTGCACCAAGCATTAATTTTAGTCGGTGAACTTGTTGAGCCCCGCAAAAGTAAATTGGAAACATAAAGTAGCCGCACCATGAATTTACAGACGGAACACGTGGGGCGCTAGAGTATCCAATCAGGCTGTCGTGGAATTCCACAAGATTGGGATAGCTAGTCACCTTTCTTCAAACTGAAAGAATTCTCCCATAAATACACTTAATTCTCTTCATCTTGAGGAAAACAGAACCTATTCACACAGTCTTGCACATTTTCACTGGTGAAACCGGGGAAGGTAGGTCTGTGAAAGGTAGTAGACTCCTGGGGGCCAGTGGGGAACTCAACAGCTAGAGAGAACTTCTCTTTTGGGACCAGTTGTTGCATTTCACAATTTGCAGGGAAATAATGAGAGCTTTGAAGATTTGCACGTCAGGAAAACACATCATGGTGTCATTGCAGGAGATACGCTCTCCTCTTAAAGGGAAATCGACGTCCTTTTTCTTTTTCTCTCTTCACGCTAAGCATAACCGGATGATACTACAGCCTTAAGAGATTGTAAAGTCACCTGAAGCACTTTTACAAGATATTGCCTATTCAAAATCTTATGATAAAATGCATTCAATTACACTTCTACTTTTACCAGTTATTTACCTGATTCTTATTCTAGACAATTTACTCTGACCAATGTGCTGTACAAACGATCACTTATTCTGAGGTTTTATTTGCGTCACATCCACATCCGCTTGCAAGTATAGTCGAATACCACCTGGAAGACACTTCTGGCTGTTTCCTGTTCTGGCAGCTTCAGAAGTCGTGCCACTTTGGTGAATCCCGCATGCTGTCGAAGCAAACCCTCTTCACTTACTTCAGGTTTCATCTCCTGCCTGGAAGCATTTCTTCTTGATAATGCCCACTGCATTGCCCATATGGCCAAAGGACGCATGTAACCAAGAGATCTATATTCGTCATTGTCGTTCCAACCTTCAGGAGTTTGAAATGAACAGCTGTAACCACAACAGGAACACAAGCGTGAGATGAACTAAAGTGCGAAAAATCTGGAACCGCATATTTTAGTTCCGTTGAATCTCTTCTATAGAGGACGAACGCCAGTACTAGGGGTATCTTTCAGCTACAAATCAGCAGAAAATCATTTTAAAGTTAAATTACATGGCTTCCACTATACTATTTCTTGTATTATTTTTTTTTTGGGTCGAACTATTTCTTGTATTTGAGAAGTAAAATACTAAGCTTTTCTGAGCCACACCAGTATTTTAGAAGATTATTACCCAAGCAAAAACAAAATATGGGTAAGTCTTTGGGAAGAGTCAGATCTTAGAAGGAAGTTAAATTCTCTGGACATCTTAATACCAGATTAAGAACTTCAAGTATTCCATTTACTAAATGTGCTTGTATTCTGAATTAAGGAACTAGAAAGGAAAATGCAACATACCCAAGTCCCCGTTCAGACCATGCAGCTTCATATATTCCACTGGCCGTCTGAAATGCCATATCAATCATGTCTTCTTGAATCATTGTTGCAGCGAGACCATATGTAACTCCTGACCAAATTTCTCTCGATTGCATTGATGACATGTCCACACTTCCATCTGGCAACATTCCATTTATAGCCCCTCTTCTTCCATCCTTAAACTTTAAGACATTATAATTGTAAACTTTTTCCAAAGCACTTTTAGCATTAGACTCGTCAACAATAGGATGAAGACCACAGGCGCGAGCATACCTACAAAATCACTTCTAAAAAGTCATCATTTGCCTTATGTTAGTGCAAGAACCGAAATTGTGAATTACTAAACCCACCACTCGACATTAGACCCAATCATGATCATAACCTCATACTGGCCCAATAGGACCGCCCATCATATGGGTGGGTTTGACTATTTATATGAGCGAGCCAGTACAAGCAATTCCCTTCTTGGGCCTGGCCAAGCACGTGAAATTGGGTTTTTCAGTACTAATCAATTTTATGAAGAAACTCTGCCAATTTTTCGATCATTGTTGGGAATGGGAAAGGGCTATTAGGCCTGATATTAGCGCCAGCTTAAATTCCAGGTGTGCTTCTTTTCACGGGGCTAGGCTCAAAGCCTGCTCCAAATAAGGTCATCTGCAGTTGATGTTTGAGTCACATAACTTTTCTTGGAGCAGAAGTTTCCATTTATTCTCAACTTATTAAAGAAACAATATCCGGATTTACCTTCCAAAAAAATTCGTCACCTAATATAGTTACCTATGGTTCAGGCAAAAAAAATTACAAGAGAAGAATGCAGAACACATACCATTGGCCAGCCAACTGATCAGCCTGTATGGATGAACTTTGTCTGCTGCCGCTGCTGTCATAATTAAAGTAAGAACCATTCCATAGCTTCTTATAAACAACTTTTGCCTTCTGAAACTTGAACCAGAAGTAAGCCGCTGAACCCTTGTCACCAACTTCATGGGCCAGGGCAGATGCAGCCTGAAGGGCTGCCAGCCACAGCCCACCACTGTATGCACTCACGCCAGACACAGACCATGTGTCATATGTCTGATCAGGAAACCCATCATTCTCAATCATTCCATCTCCATCCTTATCAAATTGGTCCATGTAAGCCATTGCAACATAAACAGAAGGCCACACAGCCTGTGCAAAATTTTTGTCACCAGTGGCAACCACGTCCCTGTAAACTTGAAGAACAAATTTTGGATTCAAATCCTTCCACCTATCGGTATCATATAGATTATAGGCGTTTACTTCAAACCATGGATCACTGATGCCAATATCATGGGGAACAGCTCCCAGGACTTTTCTTGGAACCCATTGTCCATTGCTCAAGAGTCGCATCTTAGAAGGATCATGCATCATCACTGCTGCTGCAAAGTCCCGCTGTACACTGAGTTGGAGTTTGGGAAAGAGCATGACTAGAGCATATGAAGAATAAAAGTGGACATCATAGGTGTTCCACATATGATATTCTATTCCTTCAAAATAAAGAAATTGACCAATGTTTTCTTCTCCTTCTTGAAGCAAATTTGTGCCGAAAGCAGAATTAGCTGCGACAGGAGTATGTACTCGCTCAAGGACTGAGGTCATTCTTTCTAAAATATCAACAGCAGTCTCAGGTCGAGAAGTGACATCCATTGATTGCTCCAAATGGGATCTCAACCTGTCAAGGGAGAACTTTCTTTCTTCAAGGCTAACCAAACTGCAAATTGGAGCTGATCCATCTGCAAGAGTGGGAGTCAGAAAAGGCCAACCACATTGAATAAACCTTGAACAGAAGTCTAAGTTGCGCAATTACCTGTCCAAACTGTTCCCCCAGAATTAAGATAATAGAGCTCATTGAAGAGAGTGATAGGGTACCTGCACCGAATGTCCACTTAGATAACACTTTCAATACGGTTAACAGCCTAGCTTCTGCAATTCACATATAGACTCACCATTCAGGAAGCGTCTTGTCTTCAAGAACAGGTCTCTGCCAGGCTTCTATCTGGGACTCCCATTGCCCATGTTCTATTTTCGAATAAAATGAGAAAGATATCAACAGAAATCTTCAGGGGCAAAATATAAGAAAATTCCATTCAGCATCACATAGCCATATACAAGATACTCAATTGCAGTAGCAAAACTGGATCACTGTTTATGGCTATTCATCAATTACAAAAATTGATCGATCTACAAAGGACCAAAAGATTTATTTTTTAAGAAAACTAATCGCCTTTGCAGGAATGAAAAACTAAATGTTTACCAAGGATCGCATCATGCGCAATGTTTGCCGCAGCATCTCCATGTGTACCATAGAATTTGGTATACCTCCTGTACAAATTGTTTTTCATCAAACCAACGATCTATAGATACTTTCAAACTTTTAATTATAACATGTACAGTCACCTGTGATATGTCTTCCCCAATAAAGTTTACTTCTGGACAATCCCACGCCAAAGAAAAGTTCACTGTACGCACTGTACCTGGTGGAATTGTCACAGAAGCTGCAATAGCAGCCCCAATAGATGATCCTGGTTCTGATGGAACCGACACATCCACAGAATTGAGATGGTCAAAGGATCCATGCTGTTGACATAGGATAAAATCAGTAAGTTATTCATGCAGATATAGAGTGAGCATATCCCCTACAATTATTGACAATATTTACACATGCAATGAACAAAAAGGCAGTATGATCACTAAGGAATACTTCTTGTGATGAATATAACATCTGCAAAAGACCCTCTTAATAGTTCAAAGTAACCAAGACCCATAATGATGGCATTAGAGGCAGGTGGTAGCACATTCATATAAACAGAGGCAAGCATAAGCTGGTCACACAGTGAAACTGAAAACCCCAAAAGGAATCGTTCTACATACAATACTGAACTACTATTTGCAATCTTAGGAAAACCAGATTCTTGAATGACTATTTGCAATTTCCTCAAGCCTTTTATTCAGGGCTTTCCATTTAAAGCTATCTACTACTTAAAACTTGCTATGCAGTTGAAGAAACATCAATGACAAATAATGTGAGTGAAAAAAAAGACCAACTATTTATAATTGGAAAATCGAACATTAGCATTAACTTGTGTTAAAACTTCACTTATCAGTTTTTTTTAACTGCTGAACATGTGAGATGACATGTCATGAACAAACGAACAAGTCCAAAACCAAGCAAATATCTTGCTTCTGCTGGAGAATGTTAAAGTGAGTTGCATATTATATGCAAACGAACCAACCTGTCTTATCTCCTTCCACATGTCATTGGCTGAAATACCCTCAAAATTACCGGCTATTCCAAAGCAAGGGCACTCTGAGACGTGAACACCTTCAGTTTCCCGAGCTGCGATTGCAAAAGTTACAGGGGGAGACCATTTGCAGTCCTGGTTCATGAATGATCGTCTGTCTTATTACTTTGAGATAAACAGAGGTAGGTAAACCCATCAAGTAAGTCAAATCAGGAGAAATATACTCGATCAAGGATAGGAACAAACTTGTGATGCAGAAGTACAGTATGGACTCCATCCTTCATCCTGCCATGAGATTATTAAAGTTAGTATCAAACTTCAGCATCACTAATGCAATTTATATATCTGAGTGAATATCTTACATAATTTTTGAGTTGGAGTGATGACCAGAAAATTCAGACATCCCTCCCACGGAATTCTGTTATGGCATAGATAAACAGCATCATATGAGAACTTGGTTGTTCTGCCCAGAACAGTATGATGGAAGGAAGAATCGATTGATACTACATGGTATGAAATGCTCAATCTTAATCAACAATGCAAAAACAATTGAAAGTGAACTCACAGTCCATGTGAAGAGCAAAGTGACATCTGCAGCAGTATTTCCAGAATTATATAGCTGAAGGGGGAAAACGATGGCTAATAAGAGGTCAGCTGCAAGGAAATTTCTAGAGATCAACTAATTTCATTTCACTCCTACCGTATAAGTAAAAACAGACACGGGAAAACTGCTCTCCTTGTAATTATGAGGAATGAGTGGGGAAATTTGACGGCAGACTATTCTCAGGGCAGGATCTGGTTCACCTGTACATGGAGAATAAGAATGATGCAACCACGTTTCATCTTGAGTTCTAGTTACACTAAATGCTATAGCAATTTTTGTCGAACTTTACCCTCATAAACAGTCCATGCCCTAGGATACAGCGCGTGATATGTGGAATTATTACCGCTCAGCTTCCAGTCCCACGATCCAATTCCTGAATTGGGGCTTTCTCTGTTGAAACACATGTTTTCCAGTAAGTTTAAGCTTTAAAACCGCTTCCAATGAATTGATAAGACATGGTCTCATTTCCCACTGTAGTCAATTGTTTCTGAAGAAATTCTGAAGAGAACTCTTACTTGAGTTCAGCTGGAGAGCCAGGGCAGAGCACAGTAGAATATTTTTTGCTATTGGGGCGAGAAACAAACACCTGCATGGAGTCAAGACATCTGTGGCATCAGTTGCAAATAATCATATCTGAAAATCATACGGCAAGAACCGAAAGCGATAAACCATGATTACCTATACAGAGTTGAATTCACTATGTAAGCAGAACCATAGATTTTCCACTATAACTAAAAACAGATGGAGGTTTTCAAACAAATTGGAATTTGGCAAAGGAGACTGAGAAAGTTTACCAAATTGTAAACAATGAACTTACAGAAAATTGATTAGCTAAAACAGCTTTGTCCTCACATATTCTGGGGAATAGTTGCCAACGCATAAATTCACCTCGATAGCTTCTTCCAATGCTCCCGGAGCTTGAACAAAAAAATTCACCATGCAAGGAAATTATATTGTGTATACTTCATGGTGATTACTCTAATCTTTTTCCATATCAGGTTAAACAATATTTGAACTGAACTGAAGCAGAAAAATACCAAAGGAAAATCAGTAGCATCTGCGGTTGAGATACAAGCTAGATACAGTGATCATACATCCCTCCCTCCCCTCACCCCCAGGGCAGGGGGAATAGGGCATGGACATTGTGATGGAAAATCCTTGATGACTAACATAAAAGTAATGATTTCTACAAGTGCTTAAGATGCATTTCACGTTGTATTACTGTCTAATAGTAGAGAATGAAAACCCACCCAATACCGCCAAGAGGAATGGCATGAGTTGATGTCACAAGGCGCTTTTTGAAAGGATTCATGATGCTCCCCTAAAAATTTGGTAAAGTGAGGCATTTCTTTTCGTCATCATACACAAATGCTATACAAGGATATCTAAATTAGATGGATTGCTACCTTCCCCTTTGCAGCTTCTTCTCGAAGCTGACGCCATAGCCGAAAACCTATTGGAGCCTAAAAACCATAGACAGAGTGCTTAACACACAAAGTAAAAGCGCGAAAAAAAGAAAATGCTGAAAAAATCAATGAGTCATTAATAATGCGCTTTCATCTGTCTAAGTATTTGCAGGACAACAAGCTGTCAAAGTGCTTGGAAGTTACCTGCTTCACATTTTAAATCAGCTTAGCTAATTTTTAAAAGACAAATAGAATTCAGGTTGTGACAGAACTATTAAATATTGCAATAACCTCCCATAAACTCCTATAAATTGTATCCGAAAATTGTAGGCAGCTAACTTTTGAAATCAACTACAAAAGACTAATAAAAAATATCATTAGCTATTAGAGCAAACACATGTTGAAAATGTCTCCGCATCTCGTGCACTGGCTTCTAGAAATTGTGTAGCTTTCCTTCTTCGATAATTTTGGAACAATACACACACATGAAGTACCCAAAACATGTAATTAGTTATATGAGCACTGGAGTGAAAAAATAAATAAATAACAATAACATTGAATATGTCTTGCCTGCAAAAATTACACTCGCAATCAGCAATTTCATAAATTTCTAGTTCATCTTGTATACTGTTACAGATTGGCTTATTAATATTTACTGATGTAGTTATATCTATTGATACCGAGTTCCTGATAGAAAGAACCATCCAGTTAGTATCCAAGGCAGTTACTCGTCCATAGATAGTGCGAAAGGGGGCCATGATAAGCAAGTTTCGACAGTTAATACGCAATTTGACCAATGGAAAACTCAAGCCTGTCTTTATAACAAGTTGTCTCATCGGGTGGAGCAGCTCAGAAGAGATAAATTAACCGGTGGATGTACCAAGTGGATTTTTTCTTGTAAGGTGAGGGTGAACTCCACGGGGACATTGCCTTGGCTGTTTATCTTGCGTTGCCAAGTGAGCGGTGCAGGCTTCCCAGGGTCGACTTTGATCTGACAAACAGGAGCGACAATGAGACAGAGAGCTTGCGATCGCCACAAGTCGATCGATCAAACTCGAAAGAAACTAAGAATCTGCTAAATGCAACAGCGCGACATGATCACGACGAACTCAAGTCCAAGCTACGGTATCGGCAGCATCAGTCCCTTTTCTCATGCGGAAGCAACAAAGTCGGATGCGATGGCAAAGTCAGCCGACCTGTTCATGATGAGGACGGACCGAATCGTTATCGGCTGCGTGGTTGCCGTTCTCCGACATCTTCCCTGAAGAAGAAGGGAAACGGACGAATTGGAAGGCGAACGGCGAAGCGAAGTGAAATCGAGCGAGACGAGGATCGGGAAGCGAACCCGCGAAGAGCGCACAGAGGTGTGTGGGCGTGGCAGGAGAGACTGCGATCGCCGGCCGTCCCTCGCGCTGAATGGAGATCGGGGGAGTCAAAGAAGACGAATGATTGGCTTGGTCATCTCATTGCTAGCAGACTTGCAGTTGCAGCTGCTGGCGTTCAGGATTGGTTGAATATTCAAATGCCTTAGGAGGCCCCGGCATTTATTCCCTCTTCACTTTAGCGACCCGAATGTCGGTTTCTCCCTTTCCTCGTTTTTGCAGCGGAGGCCCCCGCATTTATCCCTCCTTTTCACTTTTGGTCCAGGTCCAATTTTTCTTTTTGGTCAAAGTCCAGGTCCACTTTACATTTTTTATCTTTTCCATGATTAGATAATGGCACGAATAATTCCTGAATTTTGGCTTAATATAGATCGTAATCTTTATACTTTTAATTTATTCGACATGGTCCATGAAATTCGATAAATGTTCAACTTAGTCCCTAAACTTCATGAAGAATTTTAATTTTGTATTTCCATTAATTCAATTTCATGAATAATATTGAACATTGCAATATAACTTTAGGGATTAAATTGAACATGTATCAAAATTTTAAAGACCACATTGAACAAATTAAAAATTCGAAAATCATATTATACATTGGGCTACAGTTTATGAGTTATATTGAACGAATTAAGAATATTTGGCAAAAATTTAAGAACTATTTATGTCATTTTCTCTTTCAATTTTCTATATCATTTTCTTTCCTCTTTTTATCGTATTTGCTACTTTCTAGGGCCAGCATCTCAATTTTCGTTTCCTCGTAGCAAACCTGGTGTAATATTTCGAGTGTATTAATAGTGAGATAAGTGACGTCAATCGTTATAATTGTATAATTTTGTGCTCTTTCGTCTATCTATCTTACTTGCATCATACGAAATGCGTGTCATGACATTTTTGGTCGGATCGAGTGAGCAAGTTGAGTTAATGTCGTCGAGTTGTGTAGGATGCACAACTGAATTAATATCTTTTAGAAAGAAATATTTATTTTCACATTAATTTTTTGTTAATTTAAATTTCATGCATGCTAAATACGTTTCCTCATTTTTTGATTTTGCGGCCTGTTGAAGTAATTTTCACGTTCCTATAGTCATTTTTCTTTTGTCAACTTCAATTTTAAGAAATTTCTCTCTTGATTGTTGGAGAGGTAGAACCGCTTCTCCCATCCAAAAAAAGGGTAAAATTTCCCACTTTTAAGATTGAAAAAATATTGACGCGGAGATGGTAAATGAAGAATTGTGTCAAGTGAGCAGTTCCATCTAGGTTGATAACAGTGCTTTATTAGTATCGAAACTATTTTCGATCTCCAAGTCCATCGAATCCATATGATGATGATGTTTGTTCATAATAGCAAAAGAAGATGTTTGTTCATAATAGCAGAAGAAGATATTTGAATTGGGAAGAAATAGCAAGACAAAGGCTAACAAGGATGCTTCCTTGAAAAAGCAAATTTAATGAACATGCATGTTTCTGTTTTTTTTTTTTTTTTTGCTTCCTTTTCTTAGACAAAGCCAATCCCAGACAGGAAAATCAAATGGAGAAAAGACACTCTCACTCATTCGTGAATTGTGATAGATTGAAAGAGGTGACTTGGTCTCTTGAAGAAAGAATGCTTTCGGTTGGTGGGGGGTGGGGGACCTATCTGCAAATGTGGTTTTCTATTCAACACGTTTAAGAGTTTTGACAATTCTGTATAAAACCAAGGGAAAAATCCAAAAAAAGACTTGAAGTTCTCTTATTTTCTCAAATAAGGGCCTCAAGTAGGCTTTATTTCAAATAAGGGCCCGGTGACATAAGATGTTTTCAATTAAAGGCCCAAGTGGCCATAGTATTTCAAAAAAGGGTCCGACCCGAAGGAGAGAGTCACGGTGCGAAAGCGTCGAAGCGAGATCTCGCTCCCGTCGGCCTCGCCCGAGTGAGCCAAGGGTCGGCCTCGACCTCGTCGGGCGAGCAGAGGGCGTTCCTTCCCGGCCTTGCCCAAGCGAGGGATGCCGTCTACTCGCCCGTGTGAGGGCCGCCCTCGGCTCGCCCGGTGAGGCCTTTGCCGCCCTCGTCGGTGGGCGGCCACCGGTGAGCTAGGGCGAAATAAAAAGAAAAAAATTAAAGAAAAAAAAAAAGAGAAAAGGAAAAAATTAGAAAAAGGGAAAATGACTAAAATACCCATACTGAGACCCTTCTTTGAAATAAAAAAACGATTCAGTTCTTTATTCAAAACAACGTTTACTTCGAACCCTTATTTGAAAAATCGAGAAGACTTTTGGGCCCTTAAAAGAAATTTTCCCTAAAACCAACAACCCCCACCCCTTCTGTGTTATGTACGTGGTCCCTTCCCACACCTGATCAACTGCATAATAAGAGCAGGCCAATCCATTTCGTGACACCTAAAAATAAAAATAAAAAAATCGCTTGAATCCCTTAAAATACATTGCTTGAATCCGATTGAATCTCTCGAGACCGGCTGTGATTCGTTCATGCGGCCTGTGTCGGCATGTGCTCGATTAGATTTTAGGTCCAGTCGGGCCGCTCATTATGGGCTTGACCCAACACCCGAGCCATGTACATTGCAGTTAGGGAAACTTGTCCAAATAATCATAAACTTATTGCATTTTTATTAATTCAGTGATAAAATTTTTAGTTATGTCAATTAAATTTTAAATCTTTTCATATTTTGTCAATTGAGTTCATCTAGTTAATTTGGGCAAAAAATTATTGATGTAGACGTCACATCTTACGTGCCACGATTGATGAATATGGAAATCTTTTGAATTTTTTTTCTAATTTTTCTAAATTTTTTTAGGGGTCGGACAAGGCTCGGCGATCTCCACCAGCCACCGGAGGCTTTGCAAGCCCTCACTAACTATGACTCTCGCCAACTACGGGCAAGGGCTCGTAGTCGCAAGCCCTCGCCTAGTGGTGGGTCGGGGTTGCCGCCCTTGGCTTGGCGCTAACAGGATTTTGTTTTTTTGTTTTTTAAGTTTTCCACATAAATGGCAATTGCGCCTCACAGGACGTTGACTTCTCGCATCAGTAATTTATGATAAAAATTGATTGGATCGATTCAATTAGCAAAATATGAAAAGATTTAGAACTCAATCGACGCAATTAAAATATTTAGAATTAAATTGGGCAAGATGCAATAAGTTTAAGACTTCTTAAATAATTTTTCCACTCATAAACTTACTAAATTGCAATAGTTCATGGCCTCTTTATCCTCTTCACTTCACATGGTAAGGAAAAAACTCCAAATGAGTATACTTTTCACAAAACGAACCCAAAAACTAACCTCGTCTGTAAAACGGGCGAAAAATAGTCGCGTCCATATAAGAGTGACCAAAAGTGCAAAAGAAAATATTAAAGTAACAAAAAGTTATAATTACGGTATTTTCGGAAATGAGTTAGGACGCTTCTAAAATGAAAATGGCTGAATGTAAGCATAAATTCTTTGAAAGACTTATGTACAAAGACCGAGATTAATGTTAATCGTCTTAAATCCCGGCTTTCTCTATTATTTAGTATGGTAGAGCTCGTCTTACAATTAACTCTAATAGTTTGAAAATCATATTTAACTTTGTCAAAAATAAGTTTTTTGCGCTTAGCAACAATTGGAGTGCCCTGAGTATCAAGTTTCGAGCCGATTACAATCATCATATATTATCTTGAAATATGACTTCAAGGAAAAACCAATAATAATAATAATAATAATAAGGAAAAATGACATAAATGATCCCTAAACTTTGACATAATGTGCAATGTAGTCCTTGAATTTTTAATTTGATCAATACGATCAATGAACTTTAGCTCTAATGTGCAATGTGGTCCTGAAATTTTAATTTTACCAATAAGGTCCTTGAACTTTTGGAACATGTTCAACTTAGTCCATGAATTTGAGTCAATGGAAGAAGCTGCATTGAATATCTTCCTATGATTTAGGGATTTGTTGAACATGTTCGAAAAGTTCAGAGACTATATTTGTCAAATTAAAAGTTTTGGACCACATTACACATATAGGTTAAAGTTCAAGGTCCGTCTTGATCAAATTTCAAGAACTAAACCGCATGTTGGATCAAAGTTCATGAATTATTTGTGCTATTATCTCTAATAATAATAATCACATGCAGCTAAAATACCAAGTTAAGTTCCATTAGGCCGCCGGTAACTACCCGTATGGAGGAGCTTTTTTTTTTTTTTTTTCTCGGCAGTTTCTAATATTAGGTCATACGACAAATAAAATGTCGTCTTACATGATAAGAGGGTTTACTCTTCTCCTTATAATTTCAAACTCAATTTTCGATGAGAAGTATAAATTTTTTTTTTTTTTTTTGGGGGTCAGAATGAGAAGTATAACTTTGAATGCCTCAAGCCTGAGAAAAGACAGGAGTGGGGCCCTCAATATCACTTGGGGAGATGGATCACAACCTATCCACAAAAAAAAAAAAAAAAAGGAAAAGAACTAATTTAAAGTCTATAATACAGTATCTTAGCGAAACACACCACAGTGCTAGCTGAAGTTTTTACACAATTGGCATTGAAGCAAACACCTTACTAGTGACAAGCACCTAGATATCGACACGTGAACTACTAACGCTGCACTGAGCATAACTAACCTACCATTAATCACAATGCTAGCTGAAGTTTTTCTTCTATCTCGTTAATACTCCACACTCTTGTACCGATGGATTTCGTCTATATAATCCTTAAAAATTCGACGTGTCAAAATCTGATGTGACTAGAATCTCGATCGACATAACAGCACGCGTCTGTTTTTACAAATATCAGATTTTTGACGGTGATTATGAACGGTAGTGAAATAGGTTATATTTACGAATCACTAAATACAAATTTAGAGCACTGGATATGAAGAGGGGGTTTTGGGGTACAATGCCATTTGCCATTTGCGAATGGTTAAACAAGCAGCTCAGCACAAGGGACGGAGGGAAACAGCTGGTCCCACAGTACCTGTCTCCACCGCGGTCCACAGCAAGCGCGTGCATCGGATACTCTCTGTGCCACTTGCTCCGTAGCGTCTCGCCTTCCCCCTCTCCGTCTGTGCGAAGAGGAGTCTCCGCCATTTCTGCCCCCCACCACAAGGACGGAAATGGGTAGCGCGGGGTACTGGAGCAAAGGGTCTCGCGTGGAGGTCACCAGCAATGAGAAGGGCTTCAAGGGCGCCTGGTTTGACGCCATCGTCGTCGAACCCCCGTGTACCACAAATCCAAGTACAAGAAGAATCGGCTCACCTTGATCGAGTACACCACCCTCCTCTCAGATGACGGCCACACGCCGCTCAGGGAGTACAGCGACGCCATCTTCATCCGGCCCGTGCCTCCGGGAGAGGGGGAGGAAGTGGTCCTGGAGGAGCATTTGGTGGTGGACACTTACGACCGGGACGGGTGGTGGACGGGAGTGATTGCAAGGATCACGAAGCAAGGCAGCTACTTGGTGGCTTTCGAGGACCCACCGCATGTCCTCGTGTTCCCCCGCGACCGATTGAGGCTGCACCGGGATTTCCTCAACGGCAGATGGAGTCTTCCCCCTAAATTCTCGGTACCTATTCTTCCCCCTTTTTCTCTCTTTCTTTCTTTCTTTTCTCTTGCAATGGATACGTGGGTTAGTTTCCTTTCATGGCCATCGCAGCGCGTTGTTTTTTTATTTTTTTGTTTTGCATCCCGCCTTTCCGGATTAAACTAGGATAACGTTTATCATGAGTTCGATTGAAGTGATGTCCCAACAACTTTGTGATTTCCATGTGCATTGTTAGGGTTCTACTGTGATGTGAAGGTTGCTTGCTGCGTGATTTCCCCCGCTTAAGCATCCTCGCCCATTTCCTGTTCTTGCAAACTAAAGTGGCTCTCAGCTTTAAAAAAAAAAAAAACATATTTACGGCAGGTTTTTCATGGAAAAAGAGGTGAAAAAAGAAGAAGAAGAAGAAGAAGAAGAAGAAGAGAGGAAGGAATCTGTCCAGGGACTTTCAGTCCTGTTGGGGTTTTCCAATTTATCACCCTTCACCATTTTGCGTGGTTCGATTTTCGCGTTGATATTCTGGTTTTGCTTGCAGGAATTCTCTGACTATCTCAATGAGCTGATTGCCCTTGCCGAAGGCCATAACACCATTAATGGAAACGATACTGAAGTTTGCGTCGCCGCACTTATGCCATGCTCAATCAAGCAATCAACTCCTAATGAGATGTTGACTTCTTCAAACGTCGGCTCCAGTGAGAAGGAGACGGAGCAGCGGCACTCCCGCTGTGATTCCCTGTGTTTTCTCCCTCCCAAGAAGAAGCCTAAAACTGTAAGCGCAGCTGGTAACATGACTGAATCGATTGGTATTAATCTCTATTTTAATGTTTCTTCGAATATATTCTCTTCATGGCTTCAACTGAACCGTCAATGTATTTTTCCCTCCTGCTGGATGTTTATTCCACAGCTAAATGAACCCTCTAGTGAAAATAACCGTGCTTCTCATAGCAAGGACACGGGAACAAGTAATCAGAAAAAGAGACGAAGGCTTGTGAAGTTACATGCCCTGACTGAAAATGCTTCAAGGACAGGTATAGTTATTCTAAGCTGCTAGTATTTGCTTTCTTCCACAAGAAACATTGATGGATTAGTACGTAGGCAACAAGAAGGGAGCAGATGAGGGATCTTCTGCAGCCAACGGACTGGGGTTCCCAGTGACTCCAGTGGAACATTTGAGTGGTAAGGTCCTCGTTGGCCAGGTACCGATTATTGCCGGAGTCTCTGGTTATAATTTTAAGAGGATTGCTTTAATGAAACTGAATGCTTTTAGTGTTATCACGAACATATTTTGATCTCTTTTCTGGTTCCAAGATAGATCCTTTTGGCATAAGTGAATAATGGCTTCGGTTTTGGCTTCTATAACTTGATTTAGTGCAAATAATCTAATATCTTGCCGACATATACTTATTTACATACTCTGGCCATCAAAAGCTGTTCTGTGAGCCTCCACCAAGTAGGTTCAACATTCAAGGCCTTATCTTATTATTTTGAATTTCATGGAGCGTGTGTCAAAGACATATCCTCTGGCTCCACAAGATATCTTGCAATTGAGTGACTGAGTTGAGAGACTTTCGTTAGAATACCCTGCCTACTTAAGTATCCAAGCCAAATCTGCTTTCATGATATACAAGTTTTCCAACTATGGGAATAAATACCTGAGTTGAGAGACATGTTGTATTCAGCACGCATCTACAGAAACCGCGAGTAAAGGTCATTTGGTATGGCCTATTTTTTCTCACATTCGTTCCCATTTTCTCACTCACAGGCTCTCGAGATGCATCTGCTGAAATGTTAGCTGCAGCTTCTGAAAAGCATAGTGTGGCAAAAGCAGTAGAAGATGTCACAGGGAATATAACCAACTCAGGGGTCAAAGGATTGATGCTTGGAGAATTACATTCTCACGTATTGGATAGATCTGGTAAAGTACCTTTCTCCAAGAATTTAATTAGTTTAAAAAAGAGTTATTTTACTTGAATGGACTTTTTTCTTTCGTTTTATCTAGAACATTCTCGTCTTGGTGGGGTGAACCAAGTGAATGAGGCAAGAGAGATCATTCAGGTTGAGGATGACACGGACCTTGAGGGTGAGAGTGAGGGTGACACTGGGCCAAATCAAAGGCCGACCTTGCCTTTTGTGAAAACCTCGCCAGTATGGGAAGCAGTGGAATCTTTGGAAGTATTCCAAAAGTTCCCTCAAGCACCTCATTTTCTACCTTTGAGTGATAGCAAAGCAGGATGTCGCGAAGGACTGGCCATTGCCAAGATGGTGACTTTTGCCAATACGGTGCAGATGGCTTCCAAATTGAAGATCACTGATCCCACAAGTAGATTTACTTCCTGTTTGGAAGACCTTGGAGAATTGGAGGTGCATGGTTTTGATGCCCAAGTGATCAAGAGTCGTTTGACAAGGCTGCTTTCGATAAAAGATGGACTGAAAAAGGTTGACAAAAAGTGGGATGAAGCTGAAACTCAAATTTCAGGGCTTAAGAATGAGAGAGTCAAAATCGAGGAAAAGATCGAAAAGATCATTAAGGAGATGAGACGTTTTCAAGATGAACTGATCCTAGCCTTAACAGAGAAGGAGAAGAAAGATTTTGAAATCACAATATTGAGAACCAGTGTTGACATCATGCACGAAGCAGTTCAAAGTGCCCAGCATGAATTTGAAGAATATTTAAACGATTTAGCCCGGTAAGCATGACCTTGCACTCCTTTTTTGCATCACTTTATTTGACTTGTGTTTGTGAGATGTAAGTCAAATAAGGTATTCTGTTCTATCCCATGATGCTGTGTTGGTTGCATGTTCTTTTGCTTATTTGGAGTGTGTATGTATATTAATCAGAAACAACAAACCAACCCCAACCCCCCCCCCCCAAAAAAAAAAACAGTGTTGTACATTTGGACTTTTTTGTTCATGATTCTACTTACCTAAAGAGAGCTTCATTAGGAAAAGTTATGAATTTTTTTTTTTATCAAGGGGGAAATAATTATGTCTGTAAACATGGAAATTGCAGCATGAGCTGCATTGTGACTCCTGTACATGTACATGGTTGCCCTAGTGGCCACCCTTCCCACTTAGGAAGGGAGAGGTGGGAGTTCGATTCCCCACCTTCTCACTAGGGTTGGGGATGGGGACGTGTGAGTGAAGGAGCAGGGTTTCGCAGCTTACACACATGCCATAGCGCACATAGTGTGGCTTGTAAAATAGAATATGATAGGATAGAAATAGGCAAAAAAAAAGTCTTGGACAAGAGGAAGTGTGGGCTTGAAAAATCCACTGGTCCTTCCAAATACCCACTGTCCATCTCGCCAATCTTTCTCCTAGTAGGCTATTATCTGTAAGGGCTTTAGCAAATATCGTGATGAAAATCTCGTCCAAGTATCCATTATTTGCTGGTATTCTCTATTGGTTTATAGTAACTCTGTGTCTAATTGCGTACTTGCTGCAGGTGAGAAGGAGGAGTGGTGGCGTGGGACACTGCCAGTAACCTTAACTATCTTTCTGCGGACTTGCGTGTGAAATATACTCCTCTTTTTGGTTTTAGCAATAGCACTGTCTATGCTTATGCCTGACTTGGAAGTGACCGGCTTTTATATTAGAGTTGGTCTTTTGTATATTGTTAGTCCAGGAGATAGAGGTTCAACTCTGGAAGTGTTGTCTGTGTGTCGAACATCTGATGTGTGGATGGAACTTCAGTTTAATGTAGATGACAGTTATTCTATGACTTAAAAACTTTCTTGTGGGTCTCTTGTTTTTTTCCTTTGCTTTGCCTGTGAAAATTAATTATTCACTCGTGCTTAATAAGAAATTACGTTACTTCATCATACAAAACCATATGGAAAATTTACTCTTTTCAGACAGTGCTAGGTTCAAGTATAATGCAGATTATCCACACCCGTGAACGTATATTTGGAGAGGGTTACTTTGCAAACATTTGATGCATTTCGACCTTTTCATTTGGCTCTTGCTTTATTGTTTGATAACAATACAAAAGCATCATCTTGGAGTTGGTGTTGGTAATAATGTACTTACAAGACAGACAATAATTTAGAATTGGTCAGAAAAAAACTGCAAGACAGACTTGAAAACTACTTGCTGTCTCTATGGACTTGCTTCTAAATAAACTGAAAATGCAAACGAGGTTTTGGTTTTGTGATGATTCCGCTTGGGGGCATTGCATTTCGGCTGATTCGCTGGACCAACCTTATATAACGCCAACCAACCTCAATATGAAACCTAAGGTAAAGCTCTTATCTTCACTTGGGATCCACCAACTAAGGCATTGCTTCATTAGCACTGCTGGTGCTTACTGGCTGGTAGCTCTCTTGTCTTCTTCAAATCACCTGATGGTTTCTTCCCTTCCTATCTAAGCATGACCACTTACGTGCCCCATCTTCTCCCATTTCAGAGTCCCGAGCTTCTATAACCTGAGATGTAACCTCTCTTTCAGCTTCGCATTCGACAGCAGAGAGTTTCTTTTTATTGCTTCCGGGATCAAAACGAAGGATAGAATTAGAAGCATGAAGCCCAAAAGCAATTACCCCCTCAAGCACAAGCTCATTCTCCTTGGCATCTTCCTCGCATTCCTTGTTATCTTCATTTCGAGGTCAAGCTTTTCATCCACCCATGATGTCGTATCTTCGGTTGTGCAAAACTCCTCCCTGCAAGCCTCATCAGAAGCAAAAGCGTCCGACTGCTCGCCCACTTGTTCCAAGATCCCCAATCCATTAGCACAAGCTCTCATCCACTACACAACCTCCACCATCACCCCTCAACAAACGCTCAAAGAGATCTCGGTGACTGCCCGAGTCCTAAAAAAGAAATCCCCTTGCAACTTCCTCGTGTTCGGACTCGGCCACGACAGCCTCATGTGGAGCTCCCTCAACTACGGCGGGCGAACCATCTTCCTAGAAGAAGACGCAGCATGGATAGAGCAAATCAGACGAAGGTTTCCGATGTTGGAGTCATATCACGTGACCTACGACAGCAAGGTGAACCAGGCGGACAACCTAATGGAAGCAGGGAAGGTGCCAGAGTGCATGGTGGTGAGTGACCCGAGATACTCCGTGTGCCAACTCGCACTCAAAGGCTTGCCGACCGAAGTTTACGAGATACAATGGGACCTTATCATGGTCGATGCGCCGACAGGATACTATGAGGAGGCACCAGGGAGGATGACGGCGATATACACGGCTGGGATGATGGCTAGGAATAGGAACGACGGGCAGACGGATGTGTTTGTGCACGACGTTAACAGGTCCGTCGAAGACAAGTTCTCCATGGCATTCTTGTGTGAGGTTTACATGAAAAAACAGGACGGGAGGTTGAGGCACTTCACCATCCCTAGCCACAGAGGCGAGTCCAGCATGCCCTTCTGTCCCACTCTAAATTAGAGGCCAAGGCGAATTTTCCGGATTCCTATCTCATGGAATCCTGGTATTTCACGTTCATGGAGTGGCCACAGGGCCACTGACGTGGGTCTAGGACAGTTTTGAGCTTACAAATAAGCATGTGTGCTGTAGTCCTTCCTCGTCATAAGCATCACTTTTCTCCCTGCAATGTAAATGCATTTGGGCTACTCCACTTTTCTTATATCTTCCTGCGATTTATACAGCATGTCCGTTTAAAAGCTCCGTCTTGTTCGGTGCTTCAATGTGTTCTCTCTTTAGGTAAAGGATACAAAAACAGCTTTCAGCGTCCCAAGCACTCAAAGTTGCATTTGCATTCACAGTAGAGTTTTTGGGGTGGTCATTTCCATTCAACTAGACAAAGGACCTACCACATCATAATCCGTAATCCAACAGTTAAAAAGATGCAAGACTGTTCCCTTGCGAGCTTGATGAGCAGAGTGCAGATATCTAATTTTTCAGAGAATATGGTCAACACAAAAAAGCAAGAGAGCCTAGACTTTTCCTTGCTTCCTTCGTCGTTGTTTATGTTTCACATCATTAGAGATTTACCCACAAGAATATGACATTGGAGTGAGTTTCACAACTCTTCCTCCTCATACAACAGAACCATACAGCTCGCCTATTTGAAATATTCATCACTCTCAGTACACACTTCAACAATCCAATATTCTTCCACACAGACTCTTAGCTGAGAAAAATTTCCTACAACTCATCATAAAAATATAACTCAAGCCATCACAAAAGATCGTCAAATGACCCAATAATAATCATGGAAACAGTCAAAAATTTGGAAAAGAAAAAAAAGAAAAAGATCGGGGACATCATATAAACCAGCAGAGAAATTGAGGAAACAAGGAGCACAATGGGAAGGTAAAAGACCATATGATGATATTCAAGATGAGGAGCAGCATGTCTTCTTCGTGTTGGCTTCTGATTCGCCAACTACGATGGTTTTCCCTTCTTTGATGTTGGCAGGTGCAGGCTCTTCTGAGGACAGAGGTTTCTTACTTATTATCCTGTATATCTCTGAGAGAATAGTCTGGAAAGCCTTCTCGACATTCGTCGCTTCAAGTGCAGATGTCTCAATGAACGAGAGACCCTCTTTCTCGGCATAACTCTGGGCATCTTCAGTAGCCACTGCTCTAAGGTGCTTCAAGTCGGTTTTGTTCCCAATTAGCATGATGACAATGTTGGAATCGGCATGGTCCCTCAGCTCCTTCAGCCATCGACTCACATTGTCAAAACTAGTTGGCTTTGTCACATCATATACTAGAAGAGCCCCAAGGGCACCCCTGTAGTAGGCACTGGTGATTGCTCTATATCGCTCCTGTCCAGCGGTGTCCCATATCTGTGCTTTCACAGTCCTTCCCTCAACCTGATCAAAGAGCAAAATCATGCACTGGTTTATTACACGGAACCAAACACCCCATGGAGGAACTGTGGGATAACTACATATCAATTCAGACGCACTGCTTCGTGGAAGAAGAGAAGAAATACTTTAATCTTAACCAAACGGACTTGGGAAAACAAGTTGACATGACGGTAACCATCTTCCTGTTCCAAGGGGCAGGAAGATAATTTAACTCTCAAGCACCACCGGTCTGAGACTCAGGAAGAATGAGAGATCATCATCAATTTAAATTCGTTGATACTATGCAATAACGACAGAGTGTGCAGCCACGGTCCAATGACGACAATACAAACGAGTAACTTTTCCAGATATGTACTGGGATCACATTTTCACTGGTCTGGCTGTATTACAGAACAGATCAAGTATCACCTTGCCATTGGTTCTTGTGGCATGAGAACCCCAGGATCCCTTTTGTGAATACATTCAATACTAACACAACAACAACGCTCGATTCTGAACAAACTCCAGGTGGCAAAGGAGGAATTTAATAAGCTATCCAATGCAGCAATGCCCGACTTTTGGTACATATCAGATGATTGTTTCTTACTAGCATACCCATTTTCAGACACAGGAATTCGACGGATTTCCACCATAATAAAAGGAAGTAACGATTTGTGAACACACTACACTGATTCCAGGAAATTAAGCAAGAGAAACATCGACGAAGGCATAAATCAGAAGAAGCAAAGGCATAAAAAGACAGACGCTAGAAAGGGAGATCAAGTTCAAGAACCAAGTCCCGTGCATCTAAACCTCAAGAAGAGGTGCTCCGAGTTCCAAAACAGGCGTGGCCGTGCGCTGGTGCGGATACGGATCACAGTGACAGAGTAGGGAACAAAGGGGAGGAGGACGAAGTTGTGGGTCCTAACAAGTGAGAAAATAAGAGATCTAGGAAGGAAAGGGACATACTTGGAGGGTGCGGGTGGCGAATTCGACGCCGATGGTGGATTTGGACTCCAAGCAGAACTCGTTGCGAGTGAATCGGGAGAGGAGGTTGGATTTGCCGACGCCGGAATCGCCAATCAACACCACCTTGAACAGGTAATCGTACTCTTCCTCTGCTCTCCTCGCCATTCTATTCTATCCCCCTCTCCTCTTGGGGGGGATCGGAAGAAGAAAGGAGGAGGAGCGGAATCAGATGGGGAAGGGACCTTCGTCAGCGGGAAGCGAACTCGACTCGATTGGAACGTGCCGTGCCGAGGAAGAAGAAGAAGAAGAGACTTTGATTTGAAAACACCGCAGCCGAGGTTTCTTCGTTTGATTTGATAAAATCAAACTGCTCTCTCTCTCTCTCTCTGTGGTGGTTTCTATTATTATTCCTCCCAATTTCTCTTTTCTTTTCTTTTTTTTTGCCATTTCTTTGGAAATTAATGACGGCAGTGAAAATTTAAAGGAAAATACAGAAAAGAACAAGGGAAGAAAGGTTCGGGTTTTGGTTGCCAGCCAGAATGGAACTGGCAACCTTAAACCCGACCCGATCAGACCAGCACTTTGGCCCAAATGTCCTTTACTTGTAATTAAATTCTGACCCAAAAAAAAAACTTCTAATTAAATAAATGGCTAATTCTAGAAAAATCTCAAAATTGCACGTCACATTTTACATAAACAATCATGGATCTCGAAAATCCCAAGCTAATATATCCGTGCCATATTTATCCCAAAAATAATTTTTGTGCCACTTAATATCCCAAATCGATACATCGGGCCATTTTTACCCATTCTAATTTTTGTGTTGCAGAAAATCCAAAATCGCCGTAATCTTAAATTGGGAAATCCGCTAATTTGGACCTAAACTCTTCCTCGAATTTCGAAAGCCTGCTAAAATCTCTAAACATTGTTACACGAAAATTAGTTTGAGTTAAATGTAGCATGAGTACACTAACTTGGAAAATTTGGTGACACGAATATTATTTTGATGTAAATGGGGCATGGATGTACTAAGATCAAATGTGATTTTAGCCCTTAAATGAACGAATAAGTACCATTTTGATTTTATGAAATTTTTTGTATCGATCCAAAAAAAAAAAAAAGGAATCAGTTTCTTACCTCGAATTCTAGTTACTAATTTCAAATTCGAATGCTAAGAACTCATTTTGTCTCTGTTATTAACCACCTTCCTATTGTTCATACAATATAATTACAATTTGGGGACCTTTGTGCATCAATTTTCATTTTACATTTTTGTTTTCCATTACTTATTTCGAACCTCCTTTTTTTTAATGTTTTATAACCACCTTTTTTTCTTACTGTGCTGTACAAATGTTGGTGGACCCACATGGGTGTTGCACATGTTTATTTGCTTTTAAGACGGTCAACAAAACGACTCATTGTTTAATATCTCCTCCGATGACATCCATTTCTTGGTGGATGGGGTTTGGTTGCCAATGTTCATTATTTCTGCAATTACACGAAACCTGCTCTCACTTTTTATCAATCTGGCAAAGAAAGAAAAATTACCTTTTAATGATAGAAATGAAAGAAGAAGACGCTCCCTCTTCTTAATTTTATTATTAGATGGGTGGATAATACCAAACGATGACGAGAGGGTGCGTAAGTAGTACATCAACCAAGTTCATTCATTGCAAATACAGAGCCCAGATCGGTGGATGGATATTGGATTTCATGCAGGGACCTCCAGGAATGGGTAATCGGTGTACCCGACCACCGGATCCGGGATGTAGAAGGTGTTCCTGTCGTACTTGTTGAGCGCTGCATTCAGCTCGAACCGCCTTGGCAAATCCGGGTTTGCCAGGAACAAGCGGCCGTATGCTATCAGGTCCGCATAGCCTTCCTCGATTGCCTCGTTCCCGTCGTCTCTTCTGTACCCTCCGGCCGCGATGAACGTGCCCTTGAAGGCCTTCCTCATAGGGAGAAGGCTGTGTGGAGTCTCTAGCTTGTCCCCTTGTCGGACCATCCTCGGCTCAATCACATGCAGGTAAACTAATCCATGTTTGTGGAGTGCATCGGCCATGTAGAGCCCCAGCGCTTCCGGGTTGGAATCCCCTGTCTCCATGTAATCTGCAAACGGGGATAGCCTCATCCCGACTCTGTCGGCTCCGATTTCATTCACCACTGCTTCTACCACTTCTAATGCGAAGCGACACCGCTTCTCCAGGCTCCCACCGTACTCGTCAGCCCTATCGTTCACTTGGTCCTTCATGAACTGGTCTATCAAGTAGCCATTCGCTCCGTGGATTTCCACTCCATCAAATCCTGTCGCCATTCAGGTATATATATACACAAGCACACTAATGCTTCACATCAAGTATATGTAGTATTCAATCGCATTACGGGTTGATGAGTATAGGATAAGAACCTCTCACCGGCTTCAATCGCATTACGGGCAGCAAGCCTGAAGTCGTTGACGATGTGAGGGATTTCGTCGACTCGGAGACGACGGGGAGGGGACCAGTCCCCTCCATCGAGTCCGGGGGTCACCCCCTTGTCCGTACTTGAGATCGGAGCCTCACCATTCGGCTGATAACCTGCAGCGAACGAGTTCAAGCACTATGCTCAGGGCCTTGCGACTGGAACAATCCTTTTCATGAGATGCGCATTTAACATGTGGAGAAGAAGCTAGACAAAGCAACTTCATATGAGATAAGATAAGGAGAAAGACAAAAAAATAAAAAGGGCAATGCAACTTTTTCTTTTGGACCACAGTGAAATCGAATGACCACTTTTCTCTTTCAAAGTCTGTATCTTCTCTGTTCAATAAGCTGTCCGTCTGAAATCCATTGTCATGACTTCCGCACAAAAGCACAAGCACAGACATAAAACATCTGAGGATTTATCTGTTCTCAATCTCAACCCCATGCGTGAGAACAAATATCTGACGGACTATACTCTATCTACCTATATATCCATCCATCTGTTCCCTCTTGGTATTGCCGTTTTACTGTTCTTTTTTGCTTTTCAATAGCACAGGGAGCATATGCAGATACATGGTGAAAACCACAGAGCATGGCCGGCTGGACAATACCTTGCTCCAATCATCGACCGCCTTGCCGTTTCAAGCAAAAAATCACATGCCAATACAATTGTTTTCCCATCAACATGCCTGTTAATCTGTCTTTCACCCATGACAATTACATGAACACGGTGAATGAAAGTGACAAACTACAGTGTTAGAACGTTTCTGGGAATCAAAATCCCGGTTTTTCATATACTTCAGTACAAAAGGAAATCTGAGAGGTTTTCTTACTATAGCTGGAAACACGACCGACATGCCAAATCTGGCAAAAGAAAACTCCACCCTTATCGTGAACAGCATCCACGATTGGTTTCCAAGCTTCCACTTGCTCTCTGGTCCAAATACCAGGCGTTTCTGGATACCTTCAAGCATATTACGATGGCAACGTTGCATCAAACTACTACTAATGGAGGCAGCAGTCCAAAATGAAATGTCTCGTGCGCACACGAATGGGGAGAGCAAGAAAAAGAGATGAAACAGTGAAATATACCCTTGGGCTGTGTTGGAAATGACTGTGGCTTCGCCAATGAGAAGGCCACCGGGGGTGGTGCGCTGTGAGTAGTAAAGGGCAGCATGGGGTTGAGGGACATTGTGGTAGGACCGGCTTCTCGTCAGTGGCGGCAACACGATCCTGCGATGTTGTTGTACCCCGAAGCAAACACAAGGCGAGTTAAGATCAAGAGAGAAGCAGGGGTGAGTGGTCCACATCTGATAAACTAAAAGCGGACTGCATATTCAATAGCTCAAGAACGGACAAGCAAGATAAGCAGATGGTGAAGCGGGGGAAGACAGTTGGTTTCACTCCTCAGGATTAGCAGCAGCAAGAAAATATCAACATGAATAGCACGGGGAGAGACAGAGCAATTGTGCTTGGAAATGAAAAGTCACAGAGAGAGAGAGACCTGTGGGAGAGGGTGAAGTTGCCCATTTTGTGAGGAGTGAGGAGAGGGATGGGGTTGGGGTTGGGGTTGGGGTTGGCTGCCATGGCTGTTGTTGGCTTTTTGCTGTCTGGAGCTCTCTCAAGCTGTGTTGGATTCGTATCCGTCTTCTTTGCGATTCAAAGTGGTAAAGCGGATCTTTATAGATCCCAAGAAGAAGCTATGAATTTTAGGAGGCAAAGAAAAGTTTGAATGTGCAACAAGGCAGGTCCTTTCCTTTCCTTTGCTTTCCTTTCCCACGCACTGCTTTACTTTTTGTTCTTTGTTAGTGAGGGCACTGGGCCAGTTGACAACAACAGGCAAATTTGACTTTGATTTCCCATGGGTGAGCCAAGGACTTGGAGGGCTTTGGCCAAGACCATACATCTTCTCTTTTCTAATCATTTCTGCTTTTGATTCAATGTCACGATATTCATACATTTGAATAACTCATTCATCCAACGGTTTTAATTTCCAGAATAGGACGTTGTTGTAATCTCACGGAATCACATACAAGATTCGCATTTTTCCAAGACGCTATTTATATCCCATATCGTAATGATTGCACGCTTCAATCTTAGGCTAAAATCCAATCCCGTGCGAAACGGAGTGCTAAAGTATTTAAATGATGAATCACGCTTGGAATGATGGACGTTAATCCTACAAAATTTCACATTTACGAGAGAGAAAATCACTCATCTTCTATCTTACGATGAGATACTTGACATATTCGTCTTTCCATGCAAGGAAAGAAATCGACTTCTTATAATCCCGTGTCGGCGATTCTCTCTCCATCGAGCTTCGAGAAGAAATATCCTTATTACTGTTAGTATTATTGAGATCGACTATTCAGGTGTTGGGAGGAGAAGGGCCCGAGCATGATCCCAAAAGGATTCGATGGCTTAATTATTGATGTTTGACGTAAGGCGGAACCAACCACTTGACATTTATTCAATCGAGAGTATGGGATTAAAAATGGAAGCATGATCAGCACTCTCGTCGTAATACAACTGCCGCCAAAGAAACTTTTCCCATTGGATCCTGACATCAAACATCTTTTACAATTTAATGGGTCCATCTTGGGAGCATGAAATGAGGTCATATGCTTAATGGGAGGAGGCCTTTTGTCGTTCATTGGACATAATTGGTAGGTTTGCGATGCGTGTCCGGACGGGCTTCATATTTGTTCATCCATTTCAACATGCAAATGCTTTTAGGGCGCAAAGAGGTTCATCTCTGTAGTAATATAGGTTAGAATAGTATAATCGATTAACCTAGGAATGTAAATTACCGCAATTTGTCGTGATTAAGGTTCTAACCTTAGTCTAATCGCTGTGGGCATGTCGTTGTCCGTAGCTTTTGTGAATAATACAAAAAAATTCGACGTAAATTAATTATATTTTTCTCTGTCAACATTTCATTAATTATGAAATCTAGATTATTCATAGATTATGCTGAAAAAGTAAAGTTATATTGGACTCTTTGTACAACGAGTTTCATGAAACATAGAATATAATTAACTTGTGATCAGATGACGAGGCCTGATCAGCTTATCTAATTGGGCCTAGTCTCAATAATTTACCAAAAACCACCTCAAGAATATCCACACACTATCCGACTTGAATGCACTAGTTTGTAATCAACTTCACAAGCAGTTTTCTGAGATAGTTAAAACTTTTTCCTAATAAATTGTATGAAAATTTTACAGGACACATTGCTGCTATCATTGCTACATATAAGACAACAAGAGAAGAAACTCGAGTAATGGTCCAAAAATTTTAACTAGCCCTCGAGCAAGAGCTATCACAATCCTATCTTGACCAAATTTCATAATTTGAACTAGATAACTTAAATTGGAATAGAAACGAAGTACGTTCCATGAAATGAAATCGTCAAAATCATCTAATTGAAAATCCAAGTAAACAAACCTAAAATGAACATAGTAATTAAGTGAAGGAAGAAGAAGGCATAGGTCACCTGCAAGCCATTCTCTTACGCATTCAACATGACTGTTGCCGTCACAACCCTTAACAACTACACTTGAAGGGGTCGAAGGCCCGCCCTCGATAGATCTTGTCCTTTTATATGTCTCGTTGAAGTTTACCAAATATGGTGTTTACTTCTTAACCGGCTTTGGGAACCCGAGCGGGATCACTGCTTCAAGCCTTGCCCTCGTTGGACTCCACCAATAAATGATGATCTTGCCTTCTTCGACCATCAACCGAAAATGACACGGCACTCGTTTCGAGGCACAATTGCGAGACAACACTTGCTCCGACTTCCCTCCGAGAAGCCTTGCCCTTGCTGGAAATGGCCTAGTGCTCGTTTCGTGCACAATCGCAGACAAAACTTGCTCCGATATCATGTTAAAAAATCTCCAACTCAAAAGCTTAAACCGATAGGTGGAGGGAGATCATATGAATATAAAAAGCATATAAGGCCCGTTGTCATGCAATGTGGGACAATAATTTCAACATTTTCTTTCTTTCCCTTCTATTGCCTATGCCTGTTCTTGAAAAGATACAATCTCTACTGCAAGATTGCTCCTCTGCCCTATGATGAAGCAATCGTGCTATCACAAAAGATGCAATCTCACAATTCCTAATGGTCTAAATTAATCTTCTTATAAATCAGTTGTTATTACTTCGACTTGCCTCACGCTTTTATTACAGTAACATAATAATCATGTTCTAGTTTACTTTAGGTGTTGATTTTTAACAAAACAACACAAGTTGAACATATGGATCGGATTCACTTACTCTAATTGAGCCAAATGCAAAGGCTTAAGGTTTTTGTTCTTGAGATATCTCTATTGAAGATTTTGAATCGCTACAAAAGTTAATCTATTTCGACTTTGTTCACTAACGTTTTCCCATGCATTGACTCGGAAAATGTAAAGTTGAGTCGTTTGTTTCCCCTTTTGTCTAAGTAAGTTATCACGACGGTCTTCTCATGACTTCAGTGCATATCGACCTCAATTTTTTAGCTACATTTTCTTCCCACTTTGTTTGGAGTTCTTTTTCAAATTGATTTTGTTCCTGTGATAGTCATGTTGAAGCAGCAGCAATTGGAGCTATGCTGAGACTTTATGCAAGAAGGGATGATGTGGAGGAAGAAGGCAACAAGAAATCCTCATATTGGAAAGCCAATACAAAACGGGTGACGCATGAGATTCGTGGATTCTGGTCAAGATAAGGAAAGCTCAATAATGTAAACATAGATAAGACCCATATAACCTGATAGATGCCCCTATATATAAGACACAATATATGAAGCTTTTTGACCATATGTATATATTGAGAAGTGAACACTCTCAACGTTATACCGAACAAATTGAGAAATATTGGGGAAAGATTGGACCAACGGGGAGTGCAGCTTGCCAATTCGCCATAAGATCACATTGCCGGAATGTTGACACCTAAAATTTTGACTAATCTATTTCTTGCATAAAAATTAGAACTAATTTTAGTTCTAAACAAAAATCATCCCACATAGCATTGGCATATAATTCAAACTTAATTCAACAGGCGTCTGGACTAGGCATGGGGTGAAAACGTACCAAGAATATTTGGGCTTGAAAGAAATATTTTTTTCGGGACTCGTATTGCAAATACTAGAACTTCAAGGATCAGATTGCAAATACTAGAATCTCGGGGACTGCATTGCAGATACCAAGAGAAGAGGATGAAGAGAAGATGGAGAAAGGAAGATGATGAAGAGAAGATAATGAAGAGAATGTGAAGAAAAGAAGATGAAAATGGAAGATGGAGAAATGAAGGTGAAGAAGAGAAGATGAAGATGAAGAAGAGAAGATGAAAATGGAAGATGGAGAAATGAAGGTGAAGAAGAGAAGATGAAGATGAAGAAGAGAAGATGAAAATGGAAGATGGAGAAATGAAGGTGAAGAAGAAAGATGAAGATGAAGAAGGGAAGATGAAGATGAAGAAAAGAAGATGAAGATGGAAGATGGAGAAATGAAGGTGAAGAAGAGAAGATGAAGATGAAGAATGAAGGATGAAGAACTTTGCCTATAAAAGAAGAAGAGTTCTTGAAGAGAAGAGGAGTTTTTTTTGGGGAGTAGGAGAGAATTGAGAGAGTTTTTGAGGAGAAAAGAATTGAGATAGTCCTTGAGAAGAAACCAGAAAAGAAAATTGAAAAGTGAGAGAAAAAGAGCTTTGGTCGAGCATCATCTTCGACGAGTCCCGTTACATACTTCGCCTCTCGCCACCCAACAACGTTATCGCTTGCCATTTTCGACGACAGCCACGCTCTTCAAGCTTCGAGATCTTGAAAGAAACTATAACGTGTACGTGAGTAAGATTTTGTGTAATAGAAGGTAATCGTCTCCATCTTGATCTACAAAGATGTAATCATTTGATTTGAATATTTGATTGTTTATTTTAGACGTGCCACGTGTTCCAAGTTTAGTATTATTATATGTTAATTTATTTTTGTGAATACTTGTGATTGGCCGCGTTTTCTTTCTTTCTAAATCGTCCATGGTGTATATCGCATAAAACTCAATGTTTTCACATTTTCAGAAAAAAGAAGAAAAACAAAAAAAGAATAAAAAAACTGCACCTTTAAAATTCGAGTAAATTACCAAATCAAATATTTTTCATGAAAATGGTACCGAAAGGGCGTTAGAATAATTTAGCGTAATCAAGTCCCCCGGACTCTTAATCTCGGTACGCAAAATAAGATAGTTTTCTCCCGCTATTTTATTTGGGTTTCTAGTCAACCTACGCCGAAAATGATTAGTGGCGACTCCAAATTCAAATCACATTGCATGTTAATCATTCGAACCTTAAGTGGCGATTTGGTATGGATTCGGGAGAGTCCGAGTTAGGTTAGTTAATTAATTAACCCGATAATCCATTAGCCCGGAATTTAACTTGTTTATTTTTTAGGTCGCGACAACTAGCGACTCCATTGGGGACCGGTAAAGAGGACTTAGGCCGATAATTTCATGAAAAAGAAAATCACTTGGTTTGGCAATTTTTGTTGAATTTTAATCCCTAGGTGTTAAATGGTTTTGCGGGAAAGGGAGTTATAAGGGGAGGAGTCGCGGCTAACCTCTGTTTTGCGAGCTTAGGTGATGAGAGTTTTAATTTTGAACTATCGGAGTGCCGATTGCCTTTAAAATGTCATGCATGCCCCTAATATAATTGCACTACACCATCTTGACTTGTGACCGAACCCGGTCACCCGATAGTTTCGGGATGGTATTTATGTGGTTCTTTAACCTTGGCGGTAAGGCTTCGCTAAAGGTTATCCCACTTGAATCCCGAGTTCTTCAAAAAATGGCTCAAGGGTTGTTCTCATGCACGTGAGGCTATGATGCATGAGAGTTGCCCTTGTCGACCGAACCAAGCCGAGATGAAAGGACCCGACTAGTCATGACTATGTATGCGAGGCCGCAACTAGTCACGATGAACGTCGCGAGGCCGCGACATGTCGTTTTGTCTTTCATTTCATTTTGCTAAAAGAACTAAAATCTGAATTCACGATTCATGCGCATGTCTTTGTGATTGACATTTTCTTCCTATGAGCGGTAATTTCTTGTCTCTTATGCCATATTATCTCATTTTCATTTTTTGGGTGGTCCATGGTTTAGGTTGATTTAATTGGCACGTGATCTATATACGAATGGGTCGCAATGATATCCGTTTCGTGCCTACTCCGAAACTAGAGCTCAAAAAGCTATGGGGTAAGTTGAAGCCGGATGGCCAGCAGTACGTGCTCAAGCGTATCGGGTTCATGTTGCCGATTCTTGAGATCGATATTCAAAGCGGGATCATGCAAGCACTTGCTCATTTTTGGTGCCCCGAGACGACCACGTTTGTGTTCGAGAGGTAAGTTTGAGCTTACACCCACCTTGGAAGAATACAAGATTGCCATCGGAAAATCAATTGAGTTGGATACGGTTGAACCACCTATTCGAGTAGATCCGGTAGTAGTGCTTGCTGAATTTTTGGGTTTGACTAAAAAGAAATTGAAAAAGTACTCGAAGGGTAATATCGGGCATGCCCTTTATCTTTCCTCGTTGAATGTTTTGAAAATAACTCCGACCTCATGAAATCTAAGATTTTTATCTTAACCTTTTTCGGACTTATCATTTTTCCATTCCGTCGAATGCTATAGATCCCGTGATAGCATGGACGGTAAAACAAGTTTGTGGTGGGGTCAATTTTGTAAATGCCATTCTTGCTTTGAACTGTCATTTCATTAACACATTTCGCTCATTCCAAAAAAGAAAGCAAGAAAGAAAAATATAAGACCTTTCGAGCCCCAATCGAGCTTTTACAAATCTGATTTTTATCGCATCTTTCTCAATTCGGGAAAACATGATCGTATTTGAAATGGGTATGACCGACAACCCTATTTTAAGATTTAAACAAATACAAGATCGAACTAAAAACTTGCACTACACGCAGTGGGTCCATTTATTCGAAAATCCAAATCCTAAGATTTTCCTTTAGCAAGCAGTATGGTTCCGAGTGGCGGAGGCTCGACTATGCCATGGCGATCGAAGCCCGTGCCTTTGATGGGCATTTATGGAGCAACCAGCTATCAACCTCTTCGAGTTACACGACAATTTCGGGTTCTGCAGGATATCCCGCCATCATTTGGGCCCAACGAATTTCAAGTTCAATTTGAGAAGGACGAGAACTACAGAGCGGAACCGAGACGTCATTCCAAGCTTGGCAGGAGTGTTCTAATCAGAAACCGATTTGGCCCATAGAGCAACTCACCGGAAAAATGAAGAGTCACTTTGCCACAACTCAGTATATTCGGTCTCATGCCATCCCCGCCGAGATACTCCCGAAGATTCCGATCATGACAATACAAAGATACCCGTCTAGCCCAACTCAAAGCCGAGCGAAGAGAAGGGGATGAAGGCCCAAGAAAAGCGCAGATGCTTTGGCGAAGGAGAATGCGCGATTACGGCGTGCCTTGAAGGCCCATTCGTCTATAGATCACGTGACCTCTAAAAAAAAAAGACCGTTTGAATTGAGTCATGTATTTACTTTCATAGGTTGATTGTTTAGGAATCTCACTGTATTGTTTCACACTTTGCTTCGTAGTTTTTACAATTTCATCGGTTGTTCTCAATTCTAATCTGGCTTGTCCCTGTTGTACGATTTTTACTAAATTCTACGATCGATTTTTGAGTAAGTGCCAAACATGAAAGTTGTAGACCTATGTTTCAACTAATATCCTGCAAAATTTCAGAATTAAATTCATGATTTAAGATGGCCTTTCGTTTTTCTCAACTACTTGCGGTTATAACAGTTTTCTGAATGCGCTTTTTCGTAAAGACACATTAAACTGTTTTGATCTGCTCATTTCTGGTCCGATTGGCCAACATAAAAGTTGTTCATCATCTTCTCAACTATAAGCTCGTAAAATTTGGACGTATTTTGACCAACGTACGAATTAATACGGATTTTTTCATAAAAGCGGACAAACTGAAAATTACCTGTTTCAATCCTTTAGTCATAATCACTTTGTTCGTTTGAGTCTAGAGGAATGCCATGGGCCGGCTCGCTATTCTTGTTCATTGTACTTATTTTGGCTGGTTACTTTTGAAGGTAATTTATCACGGATCCTCCGCACATTACCCGGTCGGTGGCTAAGAAAATGGCGGACAAGGCTGAAATCAACAACGCAGCCCGTGAAGCTCTACGAGAGCAATTCGAGGCCATGAACCGAGGTTTGAGGGTATGATGAGCCGATGATGGAACGTATGATGGCTGCTACTGTTGCTTCGCTAAGCATCCGACCGGACCGACACCTCGAACATCGTCTCTCCGACCCTTCCCGCAAGCAATCCCGAGAAGGCTCCCGAGCATATACTTGGTTACACCATGCCGCTAGAGGATGTTGTCATTCATCGGGCGCTAGCTCGAGCGCCCCATCACCAGCTTCTCATCTCCCAAGCCAGCCCCGTGACTATGGGACCGTCCGATGAAATGGCCAAGTTGTTGGCCCAAATGGAGCAAATAATCCGTGAGGTGGAAGGAACGCACAAAGATACCCCGCATTGACTGTCTGTCTTTTCAAAGGTCACGGTACCGCAGAAGTTCAAGATGCCCGATTTCGAGAAGTATGATGGGACTTCCAACCCGGTCCAAAGACGTCCAGGATGTATCGTGCAAGAATGAACAAGCATGCGACCAACGGCCCCCTAATGGTTCAAACTTTCCAGGCTAGTCTAAAGGAAGCTGCCATGAGATGGTATACGGACTACGAGATCTATCGGATGGATGATTGGGAGAAGGCAGCTAATGCTTTCACAAACATTTTAGCTTTAACTTGGACGTGCTCACGACTGCAGAGGATCTTGAGCAACTTGAGATGAAGAAAGGAGAAACGATCAAAAAGATGCCACTAGGTGGAGGAACGTAGCATCTCAACCGAAACCGGTCCCACCCGAAAGGGAGCTCATGAAATTGTTCGTTTCACACCCGCCGCAAGTTGTGAGAACTCGAGTTTTGGGATCCGCTGCCACGTCATTCAGCCATCTCATCGCAATGGCTGAAGAAGTCGAGAACGGCATAAAGAAAGGTTGGTATGGTGATGCCGCCACGACAACCAAGAGGTTTGCGTAGAAGGAAAGACAAAGAACCGGTCCCACAGTCAACATGACCTACAAACAAAAATCCATGACACAGTACGCCGCCGTATGCACTCCTAATCGCAAGAAGCTAATTTCGGCGCACAACGACAAAGAGGGAATCTACGGTCCCCTCGGCGCTTTACCCCTCTACCAGGAACCCCGTCACAAGTACTCACGGTTCTACGTAAGAGAGGCTTACGACCTCCCGAGCCTCTGCGACCTAGTAATACGAGCTCGCCGAGATATGATCCGTCGAAGAAATGTGATTACCATTGTGGGGAGCTTGGACATGACACCGATGGTTGTTTCGTATTGAAGCATCGGATCCAAGATCTACTCGATTCTAAGGCCTTCTCGTTCCAGGGCAACAAACAAAATGTCCAAAATAATCCTTTGCCGATCATTCAAGTAAAGTTAATGCCGTATTCGGGCAAGGAATCAAACATGTTGGTGCTGTTAAGGTTGGAGTAGCCGATGTCCTCGACGCTCCGATCGGGCAGGATATTATAAGACCGGGTGAATTGATACCACTCAATCGGTTGAAGGAAAAAGTTTCCGGTCTCATGAAGAACGGATTCATAGTTTGGGCAAGTCAAACCGGGACAATGGGCACTATATCCCGGATTGTCATTGACCGGGATCGGAGACTTGCAAAGATTGACCCAACCCGAGACCTTTCAAGAGTCTCAAAGTAAGATGCTCATGTGGCCGAGTTGATCAAGAATGACCCGGAGCCGGCGGATATGCCCGCCTTGGAAGATGCGAGAGGACGATGAACTTGGAATCATCATTGCCTCGCCCCGGCCTTTTCCGTATGACAGTGACAAGGCAGCTTTTGGTCCTACGATCTTGCCCCCGGTAACAAGATCGGGACGTGCTTATAACGATGACCAACCTACTAAGCAAGTCATCGAGAAAGATGCTAAGGAATTCTTAGTCAGTAATCAAGGCGAGTGAGTATAGCGTTGTCGACCACCAAGGGAAGTCACCGCCCAAAGTGTCCTTACTTGAACTTCCGCAGTCATCCGAGAAGCATCGAGAGTCCTTAATGAAGATACTCGGTGAAATTCACGTACCGAGAATGTTGAACAGAGACAAACTAGAGAACTTTGTAGGGACGATCCTTTTAAAGGATCAGTGTCGCATTCGCCGATGGTGAAATTCCGCTCGAAGGACGGGGTCATAACAAAGCTTTGCATATAACGATCAAACACAAGCAAACTCATGTAGCTCGGGTACTTATTGACAACGGGTCGCAAGATTAAATATCTGCCCATTAGCCACATTAAATCGTTTGGGAATTGACCTGGCCAGGTTGCGGACGGCCAAGACTTCCGTCCGCTCATTCGATGGCGTCAAGAAGGATGTCTTTGGGCGGGATCAACTTGGAGATTCGGATCGGGCCTTCTTTGTTTGACATTCTCTTCCAGGTATCGGATATTCCTTCGGCCTTTAACCTTCTCCTAGGCCGACCTTGGATTCATAATGCCGAGTTGTCCCATCGAGCCTTCATCGAAAATTAAATTCGTGGTGGAACAGAAGTTGGTGATTGTCCATGGAGAGGAAGATCACCAGATTTTCCATGAAACGGCCATTCCTTACATCGAGCCACTCATGATGAAGAAGACTCCTACCACGCTTTTGAGATAGTACACACTATCCATACATCACCTGGAAAGTCCTTTGCCCGTTCCCCAAAATCTCAACCACGTCTCTTATGGTAGCTAAGATAATGGTGGGCAATGGCTTTAAGCCCGGTATGGGTTTAGGTCGACATGGCCAAGGGATTCGCACCCCAATTGAACCTAAAGGCCAATCTCACACAACCGGTCTAGGATGTCAAGGGCGTGGGCATAAAAGAGGCGTAATGGGTCGCAGTAGCAGGCATGCGATGCCCTTTACCCCCACCTCTATATATCACTTTCCGATCAATTGGAGTAGTCGGAGGCTACGATAATCCGACCCGACTTGAAGATGACTTGGGGATTGTGTTCCCGACATACCGAAGGATCAAGGTACCGCAGCTGAGCTAATAGGGTCTCGAAGAGGATGAAGGGGTCTTCGATATCGCCGGTTGTTTTGATGATGTAACCATTGCTGCTTTATCTCAAGACGGAGCGCATGATGAGGAGCCTTATCTCGACGCCTAAACCTTCCAAATCATCCATTAATGCCATATGTGATGATCCACTAGAGGGTTTAGATTCGAGTAACATCTTTATGTTCATGCAATCCCCTACGTGGGACATTTTCGGTTTCCTTTATATTTTGAATTACATTTGGATTTCTATTCTGTCTTGCACTCTTGGATTTCCTTTCTCAAAAGATGTAATTTCATATCAATAAAATTACGCTATTTTCGAATCTTGTTGAAGTATCCCAAACCAACCCGATGACGATAACCAACGACCAACAAGTTTGTCATCATGGTAAGAACCGAGGGTTGGGCTTTTTCAAGAATTCATGTCGCACGGTTTTGAAAAATAAAAATATATATAAATAAATAAAGTTCTTCAAAATCACACCGCGATTAAGCCCTGTTTGTTCTTCCGATTTTGTTACTTTATGTTTCAGGGGGACACATGAGGAGGGAAATCTAGTGGATTCGGAAGTATACGACCTTGATGAATTCAATCCAGATTATGAGGAAGTTCGTCAAGATTTCGAACGACATGAGGAGATCAAGCCCTTGACCGGTGAACAAGCTATCTCGATCAACCTAGGCGATGCGGAAAACTCTAAAGAAGTTAAGATCGGGGCAAACCTTTCCAAAGAGATGTCTCGAGCGCTTGATTAAGCTCCTAAAGGATTACCAGGACATTTTCGCTTGGTCCTATGCAGATATGCCTGGTCTTGACCGTTCCATTGTCGAACATTGTTTGCCGATCGATCCTTTGGCTAAGCCCAGTGGTGCAAAAGTCAAGGAGGGCCGACTGAATTAGTGCGTAAGATCAAAGAGGAGGTCATAAAGCTTCTCGATGTAGGATTCATTGAGACTACGTAATATTCCGATTGGGTCGCTAACATAGTCCCCGTCATGAAGAAAGACGGCCGCATTCGGGTTTGTGTCGACTATCGAGACTTGAACAAGGCCAGCCCTAAAGATGATTTCCCCCCCGCATATCGACGTACTTGTTGACAAGATCAGCAGGTTTGAATTGTTTTCATTCATGGATGGTTTCTCCGGTACAATCGGATCCCGATGAATGTCAATGACAAGTTGAAAACCACTTTCACCACACCATGGGGAATGTTCCATTACTGAGGTAATGCCGTTCGGTCTCGAAACGCCGGGAGCCACTTACCAACGAGCCATGGTTGCCCTTTTCCATGACATGATGCATAATGAGATTGAGGTTTACATCGATGACATGATAGCAAAAACAAGGCATGGAGAAGATCACGTCGAAACGCTGAAAAAATTGTTCGACAGACCCGAAAGTATAAGTTACGCCCCAACCCCGCCAAGTGTGTCTTTGGGACCAGCTCGGCAAGCTACTCGGATTCGTGGTAAGCAAGAAGGGCATTGAAGTCGACCCTTCGAAAGTTAAGGCTATTCGTGAGCTTAAGCCACCGACGACACGCTTAAAGAAGTTCGAAGTTTGATGGGTAGGCTAAACTATATTGCTCGATTCATCTCTCGCTTATCGAAACCGCTAAGCCATTCCTCAAGCTATTAAAGAAGAATGCGCTAGTCCAATGGGATAGCGAATGTGAAGAAGCTTTTGGAAGATCAAGCAAAGATCTCATGAATCCACCCGTGCTTGTTCCTCCAACACCGGAGCAACCTTTAATCCTCTACCTCACAATCCTTAGTGAATCCTTGGGTGCTATGCTAGCCCAAGAGAAGCAGGAGGACGGAAGAGAACGAGCCATTTATTATCCGAGCAAGAAATTCACAACTTCGGAAATGAGGTACTCAAGAGAGAAAACATGTGCGGCGTTAGTGCACTACACAAGGCTTCGCAATATACCTTGCATTACCAAGTGCTTCCGGTGACAGAATGCAATCCCATCAAATATTTGCTTAATCAACCCGCCTTGATTGGTAGACTTGCTAAATGGCAAATCCTCATCTCCGAGTTTGACGTTCAATATATGTCCCAAAAGTCAATCAAGGGACGAGCTATAGCAGATGTCCTAGCTGAAAATCCGGGGCAAGATGATGATGCCTATCATTCCGAGGATCGAATCATGTCGGTGGAGGATTACATCCGGACTATGTATTTTGACTGAGCTGTCAATTTATCGGGATCGTGCACGGGCGCGGTTCTTATATCTCCAGGTGGTCGATTATCCTCGTAGCAAAAATTGGTATTCCCTTGCACAAATAACATAGCAGAATATGAGGCATGCATCCCCGGCTGCAGCTGCAATTGAAATGGGGATAGCCCGACTCAAGGTGTTCGGAGATTCCGCTTTGATTATCCTTCGACCGTTGGAAAGTGGAAGACGAGAGATGCCAAATTGCTACCCTACCATGAGTATCTGGATGAATTGGTAGAAGAATTTGAGGATATCTCATTTGAGTATCCGCCTCAGGACTCATAATCGATTCGGCCGATGCATTGCTACCTTGTCTTCAATGTTACAAGTCGCCAATGGACTTGAGGTTGACCCACCGAAGATCGAGGTATTAAAAAAACCAGCATATTGTATGGCCGTGATCAATGAACCCGATGGTAAACCATGGTACCATGACATCAAGACTTATATTCGAAACAGGAGTTCCCCGAAAAAGTACCGTATCCGACCAAAAGTACATAAGGAAAATGGCCTCAAGTTCTTCTTGAATGGAGAGAATTTGTACAAGCGGTCATTCGATTCTCGTCCTACTAAGATGCGTTGACTCGACCAAGAGCAGCTTCGTCTAATAATGGAAGTACATGAAGGGATCTCGTGGTCCACACATGAACGGCCACTTGTTAGCTAAGAAGATTATGAGGTTGGGTTATTATTGGCTCACGCTCGAAAGAGATTGTATTCAAGATGTCCTGAGCTGTCACAAATGTCAAATTCATGGTGACAAGATTAATGTCCCTCCAAATGAGTTGCATCGCTTATCCGAACCATGGCCGTTTTCTATGTGGGGCATTGATGTTATCGGTCCTATCAACCCTAAAGCATCCAATGGGCATCGATTCATCTTGGTGGCGATTGACTATTTCTCCAAATGGATCGAGGCCGCATCCTATTTAGCGGTTACGGCACGAAATATCGCAAAATTTATCCGCCGAGATATCATTGCTCGATACGGTTCACCCGAAGCCATAATCACCGACAATGGCTCGAACTTAAACAACAAACTAATGGGCGAATTGTTTAAGGAATTCAAGATCAAGCATCCGAACTCTTCCCCATATCGCCCTCGGATGAATGGAGCAAGAGAAGCCGCCAATAAGAATATTAAGAAAATTTTAGCGAAGACGGCTGAAAATTATCGCGATTGGCATGAGAGGTTGCCATTCGCACTTATGGCATATCGGACCTCAATCCGGACATCTACCGGGGCAACCCCGTATTCTCTTGTATATGGAATGGAGGCTGTTCTACCAGCTTGAAGTGGAAATTCCTTCCTTACGTATACCGTCTCAAGCTAAGTCGACGGAAGCCGAATGGATCCAAGCAGAGAGCAAGCCAATTGAATCGATCGACGAAAAAAGACTTAAGGCCGTATGTCATGGCCAATGGTTATCAGCAGAGAGTTGCTAAATCATTCAACAAAAAGTTCGGCCTCGATATTTTCGGATCAATGACCTGGTCTTGAGAAAATTATTGCCAATAGTCCCACTCCCGTAAGGGAAATTCGCTCCAAACTATGGTGGTCCATATATAGTAAAGAAGGTGCTCCCTGGTGGTGCTTTGATTCTGGCCGAGATGGATGGTCGTGCCTTTACCAATCCAATTAATTCCGACGACTCGTAAAGAAATATTATGCTTGATTCACTCGATTTTTCATAATCGAGTTATAATATTAATACGTGATTCACGAGTTGTTCACATTTGAGCATTCGTTTGTTTTCTCGCTACTAATCTTTGGCCGAGAGATTGTTTCGAATGGGGAGCTCTCTCCGCCCAATTGGATTGACCATCGGAGCGTGAGATTTACTTATTCGCAGAGTAAAAGGGGTTATCTTGCGAAAAAATATGACGACCAAGATGAAATGAGTAAAAACTTGCATTCATTTCATTCATCGGAAAGCTTTACAAATAGATCAACGGGGTGGGAACGTAAAGCCAAACCGAGCCCTAATGAGCATCACAAAGGAGTTTAACCGACTCTCCATACAGTTGATGCTCCGCCTACACCGATCGCTCCGAGAATCGAGATCCGCCAACTTAAAGAGGAGGAGCTCACATTTCTCTTTGAGCTTGGCTACCTTGTCCTCGTGATGCTCGGCAAGAAATTCCAGGTCATGGATCGGCATTCTCCCCGCGGCTATATCCAGGGTCGATCGTCCAACCTTTCTTCCAGCCATGCGCATTGAAATTTTAAAACAATATTGAGCGGATCGCGCTCGAAGATGGTCCGGGACATGGCCAAACACCCCACCAAGTTTCCCTCTCACGAATCAAAGAGGGAGACTTGTTCATTACCGTAGTCGAGGGCCTTCTTATAATTGTCGCTACAAGACCGGCCAACACCAAGTCGTCCGACCGATCCCGATAGCGTGCCTTCACAAGGTGGGCCAAAGTAACATCTTGATAAGCAACATGGTAAGCCTCCGGAAGTTAGTAAAGAGGGTGGGGAAGATCCTGTATTCCTCCTCTAACTTGGTACCTTCAATGGAAGCGGTGTCCATATCCCTAAACATAAGACGAATCTCGCTTTCGGCCTCCGGATGGTTGGCTATATAAGAGTAGCCCTGGCCTAGGAGATTATAAAGTTTCTCCCATTTGGCCAAAACTTCAAAGAAGGCGTGTGCGAGGGGAAGCCATTGTTGTTGAAGCGGCTAAAAAAGAGAGTGGATGCAAAAGAGTGCTTAGAAGGTTGGAGATGAAGATATGAAAGCGATAATTGTCTCGGCGTTAAATCCTAATTTAAAGGGCAAGAAAAGTTATAGCAATAATTATTGTGGATGCCGAGTTAATTATCTGGGTAAAACTACGGACGTTTCATCCGTGAATCACGGATCTACCATCTCGAGCCTCATAAATCCGAAAAAGCTACGAAAAGATTTGAGGACGCCACCATGTTGAAAAGTGGGAGACAAGCATACTTTCGAAAAAAAAAAGTTAAAAACTAGCTCATGATCGATCTATCGAATCCATTGCCTACAAATCCGAAAAGTTACAAAAAGAGTCAGGACCCCACCATGTTGAAAACCGAGTGGGAGACAAAGATACTTTTCGGGAAAAGAAACAAAGCAATTCTTGCGGAGCCACGTTAGTTACTCGGGTAAAACTACAAACGTTTCGCTCATTGGATCCTGGATCTATCGTCAATCCATGATCTCGAGCATCACAAATCCGAAAAGTTACAAAAAGAGTTGAAGTCCCACCATGATTGAAAACTGAGTGGGAGACAAGCATACTTTCCGAGAGAAGAAACAGCAAATTCTTACGGAGCCACGTTAGTTACTCGGGTAAAACTACAAGCGTTTCGTTCATTGGATCCTGGATCTATCGTCAATCCGTGATCTCGAGCCTCACAAATCCGAAAAGTTACAAAAAGAGTTGAAGTCCCACCATGATTGAAAACCGAGTGGGAGACAAGCATGGTTATCAAGAAAAGAAAATCGGTGCGAATGGATTCGGGGTCCCATCACGTTGAAAAAATAAGGCAAAGCGGAAAACACGAAATCTTGGGAAAAACGTCGGTTTAGTGATTTTCATCCGCGTTTAAAGGGAGGCTTTGGAACATACCCGATTACTCGAAAGAATTTGGAGAGAGTAAGCATACATCGGAGAATAGAGTGAACAAAAGGCGGTAAGAGGTATTTCAATCCAACATGTTTAGAGGCCATCAAGCACTTACCGGGAGGCAACCAACCTAGACATCCCCGAAAGCGAACTGCTGGATTTCGAGACCGGATCCAACGCCGAAGCCGTAAAACCCAACTCTCTTGGCAAAGGAAATTCAAGATTTCGACAAAGAATAACAATGGCAACGGCAAATGCAATAACCCCGTAAAAGAAAATATCAAATCAAAGTGCTCGAAGCTGCCTTCAAGGAGTGCTCTTACGTGAATAGGAGACGCAAAAATGAATTGAGCCGGATGATAGGAATGGAGCCCTTGAAGGTCAAGTTTTGGTTTCAAAACAAGCGGACCCGATTGAAGGTTAAAAATGAAAGTCATGAACTTACGTTTCGAGGGAAGAAAGTGAAAAGCTTCGAGCAGAGAACAAGAGGTATAGGGATGCTATCAACACCGCCGTTTGCCATGTCTCGTAGCGGCCCCATCTCCTTTGGTGACATGTCCTCGATGAGCCACATCTCGAGCATTGAAAATGCTCATTCACCAGCTCATCCCCCGAGCAAGTTCTCGTACAATCCGATTTCGTTGGAGATACATCCCGAGAAAGTCGGTCTTGCAGAGGCGAACCGATGCCCTTCGAGGGAAGAGACATGCATCACTACAATTGGAGTTTCCTTGATGTCACAAACAGCCAATTCAACGCCGATGGAACTCCGAATGTGTAGCCTACATGAAGCTTTAGTTTTTTTTATTATGGGCTCTCAAAATATCTCTTCTTTGAGCATTACTAGCCAACCCTTACGAATCCTCAAGAGAAGTAGTGACATGTACGAATGAATGTACTGTTTGTTACAAAATCCCCATGTGAGACATTCTTCTTTTAATCCAGGGGCAAAGAACAAGACTATCCACGAACATCATCATGTTTAAATGCGTGAATTCCTCGCCAGATTTGACTAAGCATTGAAAACCTTCACGTAAGTAAATGCGAAAAGATTTGAGGAGGGAAATAACCGCCTCGTTAGTGGAGAAAGCGAAAAGATTTGAGGAAGGAAATAACCGCCTGTTCGTAGGAGGAAGCGAAAAGATTTGAAGAGGGAAATAACCGCCTGCTTCGTAGAGAAAGTGAAAAGATTTGAGGGCTCCTCCATATCAGAAAAGTAAAAAAGAACGACGGATTGAGCGGGAGGTAAGAGTTATTACGAAATGGATCCAAGGCACTAAGACCGAAAAGGAGAGAAAAGTCGTCATGAGACTACCGCATCAGAAAAAGTTTATAAAGAACTTGAAGTCTCCATGCACCTCCGTAACTCGTCACGAAAGGCCATCATCGCTTTTGTGATTTTCCGGCAATATATCTTTGCAAGTCCAAAGAACATCTAAAGCCCGCCTTTAGTCGAAACACCCATTTTTCGGTCTACATATGGAAGGTTTTGAAAGGAAAATAAGTATGCGTCCATTCCGGGCGGAAGTATGGGAAGCTTCCTATCCCGAGGATCTACGAGTCATGGCCATTGATGGCAACCCCGTTTCCCTCTCTATCCTCGTTGCCATGCCGAGAAAGTGCATGTACAAGATTTCAACTTATGTGAAAGCAACGGAAGCCTTAGAGGAGCCGAGGCGGTACAAATATGATTTCGACATCGTCGTCACAAGCCATGGTAGGGATCGATATGGATGGTCTCGGCTCTTAAAGATCATCGATTCGGAGTTGGATATACCGGTGATCATAACATCAGCAAGTGATGATCGCCAGCTTCATAACGAGGGCCATATTGCATGGTGCTCGGGACATCCTAAAGAAGCCGGGCTACGTTCGAGTGCTCCAAAATATTTGGCAGCATGCTGTAAGGAAGCAATTACTCGAACAAAAGAACTATGGCCAAACTTACTACGACGATTTTGTCGGAAAGAAAAGGCCCCTTTGGTCCGCCGAGCTTCACTCTATATTCATCGAGGCATTCGACAACTAGGAATCAATTCAAGACGACCAATGGTCGTACTCAAAATGATGAATATAAACGGGCTCACTCTACGAAGTGTCACAAATCACCTTCACAGATTTAGAGATAAGTCAAGAAGCACGATGTAGCTTGGAACCAAGGCGACCGGAGCAAAGTTGACTGGAAGATTAATCCCAGGAAAACCTACGGAGCAAAAAAGTACCCGACCACTTCCCAATCAAGAATACTGGCCATACCGACCTTCCACTGGTGGTTCTAGCAACGGACCGATTGATCATCCCTACGAGTTCCCGAGCGACGGCGGAGGCTCAAGCTCAAGGAGTCGACCGCTCACGGCAAAAACAAAGTGGAAAATCGTCGCAAGTGTTAGCAAGTAGCAATGCCCAATCCGAGTATCAATTGCCCGAAAAATCAAAAAGGTTACTTTGATGATGAGCTCACCGCCTTGGTCACCCGGTTCGGAGCTAAAGGACCTCCGCAGTTGTGATCCGAAGCAAGTGACTATGGATCCTCAAACAACGATCGTTGGTGTATGATCCAAGACAAAATCAGCCGATCATTAGAATGGCCAAAGAAAAGAGGTGGAACCAATCTCACATGAATACTCCTTTAATTCCATGTATAGTTCCCTGCGTGGGATACTTTTACTTTCTAGTTGTCTAGAATTAAAGGGCGAATTTTCTCCTCTCTTATCAAATGCGTAAGTTCCTTATTAAGCTAGGCTTGTAGCAAATCAATTTGTGGACGACGCCCCCGAACGCCCATAAAGAGAGATTCCGAATAGCCTTACTTGGGAGAATGCAAGGAAAAGACCAAGCAGGCTCAAAGATGGGTAACTCCGTATCGTTCCAATTGATTCTCAGCCGTTTCAAACTCTAAGTTAAGCTTATTTTATTCTCGACAGGGGATTGCCAACTGCTTTGAGAACAATATAACAAAAGCGAACCACCCGTGGACGCCAACAACACCGCAAAGATAGTGGTTGGGGAATGACAAGGTCCGAGGCGTCCCGTGGGTCGATCCCGGGATTTGGCATCAATGTACAAAGATTAATAAAAAATTTTTGCTTCGCAGATCGAAGCTCAGCCCGGACGGTTATAGAACCTAGAGAGATGACATTCCGGACATACAATCCGATCCCGAGATGAATCGATCTTTTCAATTCAAAGTTCGCGAGGAATACGTACATGGGTAAAGTGGTATCGTTTCAATTCTTTTAGAACATGAGGACATACATTGATGCTTTCCCTTTTGATTTTTACAGGGTTCACTACTGGTCCAAACAGAGAAGTATCCCTTCTCCATGAAAAATTAATGAAATGAGAAATTCTTGGAGCCTTTGACAATCTCATGTCTCGAAGCAGACAATGAAGTTTTGCAACGCATTTGCATGAACAGGGGCAACTCACGATCCATGCCCCTAAGAAATTTTTTATGTACTTGCGAACTTTGTCCGCCAAGATAAAAAGTTGCTGCATTTTATATGCTCGAAAACACTCATACACTGGCATAGTTTGCACATGATTGTTCCTCATGTTTAATTTACCAACTCGAATAAGGAACATGAACTACATAAGATACATCGAATGTACGAAGGGGGCATGACAGGATGATGAAAGGCAATCCTTTCCCAAACACGTCCAATTTTTTCAAGCGAGATGAACGGTGGCAAAATTCCGCATTCCTCGAGGTAAAGAGTTTTCTCGCGAAAGGTACGATAACCGAAGTGATGGAGGCATTCATTTCTCTACCCTAAACACTGCAAGTTATCCGTTGATCAACCCATTTGAGCGGAGATTTCACTTCCACAACCCTCGTCAAGAACCACCCCACATTGGGGCAAAACAGAGGTAATTCCATCAGCATCACGAGACAAATGGTTAGAAATCTTCTTGCTTGGACTAACATCAATCTTCGGGTGGTTCTTTGCATTGTACTTGCGCTTTAATTCAAGTGCCTTAGGGTGACGAAGAGCATTTCTTTTTCTATCCCACACATCCGTATCCATTTGCACAACCCATTTGAGCCCGCAAATTCATTTCTAAAAGCCCTTATTGGTGATCATTGTCGTCTCAAAGCGAATATGGCCCATCTTTGAGTAGAAGGACCAAAAAGCTGGATCAATAGAAAATCTCCCAATGAACTCATCAAGATGCAATAGTAAAAGAGAGTTGGGAGTAAAAAAAAAAAAAAGAAAAAAGAGGAAAAGCTGATCCCACAAAAATTCCTGGGCATTTAAAAAGCAAAGTGCCTACCAAAAGCAAGGCCAATGCCCTTTCAATTCATTGTTCATTTGTAGAATATTTCGAACTTGAATGCACAATTTTCCCGTATATCCTAAAAGGGTTGAGAGAAAAATCTCCATGAAGTGTCGAATTGCAAATGCAATCTTCCGCTTCATACCATCCTCGAGCAATGATGGTATCATAGAAGGCCACGATCGGTGACAAGATTGTAATGATCACCAACATCAAGCCCCTTCTCAAATATCTTCGAGCCAAAACGAACCCTTTCGTTTCTCGATCCCCAAATCATTACCTCCATTACAACCCTTTAAAAGCCTTTTTTACTAGGGCACTTGAATTAATGTGGAGTTCAATGATTTTAAGCATCACTCGAAAAAGTTCGAGCAAGATTACTTCTCTCTCATTTTTGCGGGGTTCTTGACTTATAAACCCGGAGAGAGATGACGAAGGAATTCATTTCAAAGACCTTGACTCAACTAGAGTCCCCTTTGTAAACCTTTGACCTAGCCCTCATTACGGTCCTAATCAAGACCTCCCGGATCGGCTCGGTCGTATCAATTGCGAGATTACTCGGATCCTTATCGAATGCGATGATGGAAAGATTGAGTGATTTCTTTTGAATCCTGCAGACGGGATAAATAACTTTTCTTGAGAGTGAGAGAAAACCCTTTGACTGAAGTCCCCATTCATCTCACATTCGAGGTATTCATAATGTGAGAATATCCCTGGACAGGATTGGTAATGCAAACTTGATAGAATGGTTATGCATAAACCATAGTATGAGTGATTGCATTATACACATGTTATTTCTAATCATTGCAAGCTCGGTAGGAAAGTTTTGCATGAACTCATTGTTGAATATGTTTGCGCATGTTACCTCGGACATTCTATGATGGGTAATACATTCCCGATGTTCGATGTCCCTCCCAAGGTCTCGAAATTCATCCAATGATTATTGAATGAGCAAGTTCTCCTAGCAAATGCCTACCATGTATGATACGAGCGATCCGTTTCGTTCTTTGATTAATCGTTCGGAGAACCCAGGTAAGTTTTCTCGAACCCATTTTCAAATCAACAACTCCTCGATGATAGTTGTTACGATTCAATTCGGCAATATGCCTCTCCTCGTCAGTCGTGTAGAGCATATGCACCTGGCGATTTTGACATCTTATCATGACGACGTAGCTCTTATGATTTCGGTCTCGAATCACGAAGACATATGCACCGGTGATCTTGACCTTTAGTCGGCTCATAATGACATAGCTCTTACGATTCTCGGCTCCTTTATCAAATCACGAAGACATAAGCACCCGTGATTTTGATCCAAACCAAATCATAACGACGTAGCTCTTAAGATTTTGGTTCCCCTTTGTCGAATCGTGAAGACATATGCACCTGGCGATTTCGACATTTAATCAACCACAACGACGTAGCTCTTGTGAACTTGATTCTACTTCTTTTGACTCACAACGACGTAGCTCTTGTGAACTTGATTCTACTTCTTTCGATTCACAACGACGTAGCTCTTGTGATCCGGAAGGATACACATATCTTGCGCTGTCTCGCATTAGGGAGAAGTCTCCGATAACCGATAGGCCGAATACCTTAAGGTCCTCGTGTTTGCAAGAAACTTGGAAATTAAGGGAATCACTAGCTTATGAGGTATTTGGTAAAACAGGTATTCTCGTATGCGATCCATATGCGAGGTTTCTCTAACATGGAAAAGAGAAATTATGACACATGTTATTTACGATCTCGCATATCATGCATCACTTCATTACAAAAAATGGGATTAAAACTCCCGCAAAAAAAAAAAAAAAAAAAATTCATCCATCATTTGCACTATCAAAATTTAGGGTTCAATTTTATCTTTGAGCGGAACCTCTACGAGCCTCCACTCAAAGAGGGGCAATGTTGACACCTAAAATTTTGACTAATCTATTTCTTGCATAAAAATTAGAATTAATTTTAGTTCTAAACAAAAATCATCCCACATAGCATTGGCATATAATTCAAACTTAATTCAACAAGGCGTCTGGACTAGGCATGGGGTGAAAACGTACCAAGAATATTTGGGCTTGAAAGAAATATTTTTTTTCGGGGACTATATTGCAAATACTAGAACTTCAAGGATCAGTATTGCAAATACTAGAACCTCGGGGACTGCATTGCAGATACCAAGAGAAGAGGATGAAGAGAAGATGGAGAAAAGAAGATGATGAAGAGAAGATAATGAAGAGAATGTGAAGAAAAGAAGATGAAAATGGAAGATGGAGAAATGAAGGTGAAGAAGAGAAGATGAAGATGAAGAAGAGAAGATGAAAATGAAAGATGGAGAAATGAAGGTGAAGAAGAGAAAGATGAAGATGAAGAAGGGAAGATGAAGATGAAGAAAAGAAGATGAAGATGGAAGATGGAGAAATGAAGGTGAAGAAGAAAGATGAAGATGAAGAATGAAGGATGAAGAACTTTGCCTATAAAAGAAGAAGAGTTCTTGAAGAGAAGAGGAGTTTTTTTGGGGAGTAGGAGAGAATTGAGAGAGTTTTTGAGGAGAAAAGAATTGAGATAGTCCTTGAGAAGAAACCAGAAAAGAAAATTGGAAAGTGAGAGAAAAAGAGCTTTGGTCGAGCATCATCTTCGACGAGTCCCGTTACATACTTCGCCTCTCGCCACCCAACAACGTTATCGCTTGCCATTTTCGACGACACCACGCTCTTCAAGCTTCGAGATCTTGAAAGAAACTATAACGTGTACGTGAGTAAGATTTTGTGTAATAGAAGGTAATCGTCTCCATCTTGATCTACAAAGATGTAATCATTTGATTTGAATATTTGATTGTTTATTTTAGACGTGCCACGTGTTCGAAGTTTAGTATTATTATATGTTAATTTATTTTTATGAATACTTGTGATTGGCCGCGTTTTCTTTCTTTCTAAATCGTCCATGGTGTATATCGCATAAAACTCAATGTTTTACATTTTCAGAAAAAAGAAGAAAAAAAAAAAAAAAATAAAAAAACGCACCTTTGAAATTCGAGTAAATTACCAAATCAAATATTTTTCATGAAAATGGTACCGAAAGGGCGTTAGAATAATTTAGCGTAATCAAGTCCCCTGGACTCTTAATCTCCGGTACGCAGAAATAAGATAGTTTTCTCCCGCTATTTTATTTGGGTTTCTAGTCAACCTACCGAAAATGATTAGTGGCGACTCCAAATTCAAATCACATTGCATGTTAATCATTCGAACCTTAAGTGGCGATTTGGTATGGATTCGGGAGAGTCCGAGTTAGGTTAGTTAATTAATTAACACCGATAATCCATTAGCCTGGAATTTAACTTGTTTATTTTTTAGGTCGCGACAACCGTTAGTAAACCGTTGGAAAACTTATCGTTAAGAAACCATTATATGACCGTTAGAAAATCGTTATATGATTGTTAGAAAACTGACCGCTAGGAAACCATTACACGACCGTTAGAAATCGTTATGCGATCGTTAAAAAACTGAGTGTTGAAAATAACGATGGCTAATCATTGCGGTCATAATTTTATCAAAACCATTATAAAAGAATATCTCAAAATTGCCGAAATATCCAACAGTACAAACATCTTAAATGACTTGTTATGACATGGTGCATATTCGCATTTGATACGGGATCTAGCCATGGCCTATTCCGCTCTTCAGAGTGATGCCCCCATTGTTACGGATGCCTCCTTTATCTAGATGACTATATGTTATGGACTACATATGGTATGATGTATTCTTCCCACACTATAGGATGCCTCGCTAGTTTGGATGAGTTACGAGAACAATTATGGTTCTTGTACAATGGTTTCTTGCTATGTTAGAAAGTTACAGTTATGTTTGATGTAGATGAGACAAAACCACTTGTGATTACGAATTTACCCTTGATTGTGTTGTAGTGTCTTGGAAATCGACCATACTAACTGTTCTATCAAGATTTACTTTTGACTTCTCGAGTTGGGTAGTAATGAGTCCGAGAAATTTCTACCATGTAAATTTATTAGACATGAAAGCAGCGCTCTATGTGTCTATGTATAGTGATTGCAAAGCAGCAATAACTGTTGCTAAGAAGAAAACTTGCAATTGTAGGAAAAGGTATTTGGGATCATCTATGTATAGTGATTGCAAAACAACACAACCGTTGCTAAGAAGAAAACTTACAATTGTAGGAAAAGATATTTGGTTGCAAACATAATATCATAAAGCAGCTCCTACAATATGGAGTCCGACCAATCCTTTAACTAAAGCTTTGGGAAGGAAGTGTGAGGAGCATGCATCGAAGTCGAATACATTCTCCAGGGAAGACCGCCAAGAAGGAGCAAAAATCTAAGCCCATCAACATATCCAATTGAAGTCACTTTCACTCAAAAACTTAAACCAATAAGTTATGAGTCAACTTAAATATATTAACTGGTTTATACAACACCAATCTCCGATGTGAAACTTTTATAATACAACTCACACGCGTATCTTCATATGTGAACTCTAAGTTTAAATTTGCTCCATCTTATTTCAAGTATCTTTCTATCATTCTACGTCAACTTATTGGTCGAGATATTCGCCAAACACCGACACGTATTGGGAGTGAGAGTGAGCCATCAATCAAGAGCTACCAATCAACCATCGGCACTAATACCATTTGTTGGTAGCACACGTAGAGAAGTCTAATACCTTAATCCGGGAAGATCGCCAAAAGAAAGCCCTAGTCCGAACCCATCAACATTTCGAGTTGGACCACCTTCATCCAAAAACTTAAGCCAATAAGTTATGGGCTAACTATGATATATTAATGGCTCCATACTTCATCAATTCTTCGATGTGAGACTTCTTCCTCACATGTGAGGTCCAAGATTACGTTTGCTCCCCCTTAATTCAAGTATCTTTCTATCTTTCTAGATCAACTTATCTCAACAACTATTTATGAGTGTTGAGATAAGTGGATCGCAAACCTAGTTGAGTCCGAGACTTGTTGGTAACCTAAGCTATGGTATCGATGTTTAGTGATCTTGGGCATCTTTCACCCCAAAAGCTAGCTCAACAGGATAAGGCTTTCCATCCCACTTATGAAGCGACTACCAGTGCCTTTCATAACCGATATGAGATAAACCCCCAACAGGAAGCGAAGATTTGAAACATCAAGGGAAAGGGGACTTATGCTAATACAAACTATCAACTACGATGGTAACTAACCATGTGAGAGGAGATCACATAAAATAGCTTCATATGTGTGATTACAAGCTATTTTGTTAATCATATAGCACAAAAAAAAGGTACTAATATCCCTCCTCCAATGGCGCATGTGATTGATTCTTAACTACACATAAGCGAAGATGAGGTTAGATCTTGACAAATTCCATATCCTTTATTGGTACTCTATTCATTTGTAGTGAACACTCGATGGAATCACCTAATGTAAGTGTGGAGAGTGCTGGTCCCATGGTATTCATCGCTGAGTTTCTATTAGCACTTTTGTGTAACCAAACGTGCACGGCCTGTTCTCGAAAAGCCGCGTTGAATAGCAAGAATCGTAGGGCATAATGTGATTAGTGAGAACTCTCACTTACAACAAGAGTCAATGGTTCATAGAATTTACAAGCTTCACTACTGCTTCCAAAAGTTATTTATCATTTTTTTTTCTTAATATGATTTACAGTCCAAAAGACATCAGATACGATGCGTTGCACTCTACCGTGAAATCGGCCTCATTCCTTCTCTTCTTTTAATGAACCTTTTCAAATATGAGAGGGGTTGCTATGTAGAGTGCATTTCGCCAACTGTCATAATATTGATTCTTAGACAAACTAGTAATTGCTCATGTACTTTGTCTTCCTTCTATAAGTAACGACCGCTCTTTCTTCGTTCTTTTTCGATTTGCCCAAAACTATGCATCAAAAGATCTTCTCACACAAAATACTCTTTGCTTTTGCTTTCTTATGGTTTTGCATCTAGTCAGAAAGTCCGTTGAATCCTAAGAGGATAGCCGCTACACATTCTTCTTATACTTTTATGGAGGGCATTACTTATCCTCGAGCCCAATGATTGGACACCTCAAACAATTGTCGATTTATATTAATCGTGTGATATGAACTCGAGTCCCGAACACATTTAGCTTCTAATAGTGGCCCATCTAGTCGGAACATGGGGACCATATATTATCAAAATTAAACACTGATTCGGAAATGATGATGGACATTGTTCACCATCGTGGCAACTAAAAGGAGAAAAAAAAACAACCTTGACTGGGTTGTCCTCTAGGCAACTTGCACAATACTTCTTTTTATCACTCATTACATGAGACTATAGTTAGGGGTGAGCATTGGAACCGGACCAAATTGGCCGGTTTTGAGAGATTCTCGGTTCCTAAAATTTTGATCCCGTGATTGCCAGTCTAATTCTTGATTTCAAGTGTGGAATTGAACCACTAGGAGCACCCGCACCGCATCGATATTATTTTTATTAGGAAGTTAATGATACTTGATCATATTCTATCACACCTTTATCGTCTTTCCACCAAAGTTTTCATCGGTTAAAGTTGTTAACACTAAAGATTGAGAGTTTTTTTTTTTTTTTTGGTAGAACAAAGAATGAGAGTTTAGCATGAGATAACACTCGCGGTCTTCTAAGGAATAGGAAAAGACAAAAGATATTACTGCCGGTTCCAAGATCAAGTGGGCTAGCGTTTGATTCCACAAATTCATTATTTTTATCTCATTGGCCTCTATTTTTCTTTTTTTTCAGCGGAGCTTATATGAATAGTCTATTCTTTTGTTAAATACCTATATCCTTTCTTTTTTTCATGGATATAAATTTCTCATATTTTTACATCTAGGATTTACATATACCAAACTGGTCCAATTCTCAATTTTAGGGTGAAACTCGATCCATCCCGAAATCGATCATCCTTAACTATAATTTATTTTTTTTCTTTAAATGTGCCGAAAGTCAAACACCGTAGCAACATATAGAGATCTAGGCGTGTGCTTAATCGGTCTTTAATTTTAGTATGAAGAAATTATAAATATGCTCTATGAGCGTTTAGCCCATAAAAAAAAAATAATTTAATAAATTTACGCGTGTGTGGAATGCTAGGAAAAAAACTTTTTGGTGTTTGTTCATTGCAATATTTCTTGTATGGAGCGCTATGAAATAGTCCCTCACCGTCCGAAGAACTTTCCTGGACAACCCCCTCTGCGCACCGAAGCTTTTACCAAGCCCACCGTAGCTTTGCTTATAGAGAAATTGCAAACAGGTGATCCACTGGTCGCGTCTATCCATCTACCCATCTCAGCCTTAGTCTGACTCCAAGAAAACGTGCAGTGCACAAACAAATGTTCACCTAATACTCCCCCGTGCCGTGTGCTTAATGCGCTCTTATTCTTTCTCACCCACGTTTTCTTGCCACCTTCTAACACACACACACCCGGCTCCAGATTCTCTGCTTCACGAATTCGTCCTTTCCAGCAGGAAAGGCGCAGCAGATTTGTCTTTTCTTCTCTTTCCTCGGTGAATTAATGCGGTAGACGACGAAGCGTTGCTTGTCGGTAGCTCTTCGTCGTTGCGATGACGGCCTTGCGAAACTCGGTCGTGTTGGGGAGCGCCGGTGATGTTTGGCAACTGGGTCGTGGTGGGCATTCTCTGGTCGCGCCGAAACGGGTCGGATTGCTTGAACTGGCGTCCTTCGGTGGCTTTTCTGGGTTGTCGGTCCGGCGGGCGATCAGGTCGGTCGAGGGCGAGAGCTCGTCGAAGTCGGCCACTGAATTGCGCGGGGTCGTTGACCAGACGGAGACGAGTGTTTCCAAGAGATTGCACAAGGACTTGACTTCTTTTCCCAGTGGGTAACATAGACAAGTTTCCTTTGTTTTACTTGCTTTTCGTCCGAAGTGATTGTTCCAAGCTACTCATGATCTGTTGAAGTCTCTTTTTGTGCTTTGACTTCTTGGTAGCATTTTGTGTTTAAATTTTGGTGTAAAAAGATTATAAATGAATTGCCTGTGGAACTTTGATTGGTGTTTATGCTCTATTTGTTTTAGGGAAAATGAAGGTTCTTTAAAAATATTTTCCCGCATATCATTGTTTGTATGCTTACCAAAATGAACGAACCAAAAATGTCTTCATGATCCATAAAAATATATAGACATGAATTATTTTCATTGATGAAAATATTTTTTATTGACTAATTATTTCAAGCGATCATTTTTATGAATGTGTTTTCCAAATCATTTATTTTCAGGAAACAAAAGAGCTCTACTCATAGTCTTATGTGATATGGAGTTGAGCTTGCCTGCATAGAGTCATTTCATTAGCACATATGCTATAGTAGGGGATTTCATAACTGTCTATTGGGACCGAAGCTCACATTGGTATTGACTTGTGTGAAAGATAGTGAGTTCAGCTTTCTGAGGGCATAAACGCTGGTAATGCTGATGGACAAGTTTTAACTATGGATTTCTGTAATTAGACTTGTGTTTCACGATGAAGATGTTGCAATTCCAGCAAAGGAGAGAGATGATAATTTGGTTTGGCTGGATTGACTTCTACATTTAACTGCTCCAACAACGGGGCGGAGTAGTATCCGAAAGGACACAATTATAAGCATCTTTTATAGGTTTATTCTTGAAATCGGGGTCAAACTTTCATGGTCTTGTTGTCTGATCTTGTAGCAGCTTTCTGTTTGACCTGTCCTTGACCTGTTGCCCAGAATTTGCTTAACATGTTAAGTTGTGTAAGGTTCACAGCATTTTGCTATCAAATGCATACTGTGATTGGATCTACGCTGCCTTGTCTAACCACGTGCATCTTGATGTTTCTATTTCTCCAATTAATGTAGGGCCGTTGACTGTTTCTGATTTCTCTCCTACTCCAGAGAATAAGTCGAAAATGCGGATAGCATTCAAGGTAATCATCTGCGAAGTTTTTCATTTTGCTTCAGTGGAGTTGGCGAAGGGATAAGAAAACAGGAAAATGAAGTTGAGTAAAATGAGGATGAATACCATGTCTGAGACAGAATCTGTATCTCATACATGCTGAAAACACGTTGCAGGGGGTACCAGGTTCATTCAGTGAGGATGCTGCTCTTAAAGCCTATCCTAACTGTGAGACTGTTCCTTGTGATGAGTTTGAAGATGCTTTTAAAAAAAAAGAGTAATACAAGTGACTGCTTCTTTTTGTAGTTCTCATGGCCATAACAAGAGAAAACGTGCCAATTTGTCTTGAAACTCATCTGCGGGGCAAAATGCTGAAACATGTGAATTTATTTAAACCGTCTTACAGAATTTTCAACTGTGTGATATGTAGGCACTTGTTAAAAAACAAATGACGAAAAATTTACAGTTTTCAATGCACTGATTACCCTCATGTTATGCCATTGGAAATTGAATTATTTCAAAAATATATGTTAACACGACCCTTTTTACAATTTGCCGAACTTACCCTGGTGTATGAATTCCAATTTTATGATCTTGCATATCAATGGATATAGCTTTACTCCTCATTTCCTTTTTGATTTGATTTATTTTTAGGCTGTCGAACTATGGTTAGTTGATAAAGCAGTTCTTCCCATTGAGAATTCTTCTGGTGGAAGCCTCCACCGCAACTATGATTTACTTCTCAGACACAGACTTCACATAGTAGGGGAAGTTCAGATGACCGTCAACCTCTGTCTATTGGCTCTTCCAGGTGTTAGAGCAGAGCAGTTAAAACGTGTTTTAAGCCATCCACAGGTGAGATTTTCATGCGATCGGCCAAAAGGCAATGCTTAATCATGTCTTTATGTGGTGTCAATGCAATAAGCAGCAGGACTATTATGGGCTGAAATTTCTAAAGACTTCCTTTATGGATTGCGAAATCCATCTCCCTTGCAGGCGCTTTCTCTAAGCGATAATACTTTGACCGGGTTAGGTGTTGCCCGAGAAAGTGTTGATAGTGCAGCTGGTGCTGCTCAGGTATGCTGTAAATTTATTAGGTGGGTTGCTTTTTACTTCTGCACTGAACAGTACCCAATTATTCTTGACATTAGATTTGGTAGTTTGTAGCATTGAATGAACTAAGGGATGCTGGAGTCATTGCAAGTGCTCGGGCAGCAAATATTTATGGGCTTAATATACTTGCAGAAAGAATCCAGGTGACTGTTTATCTTGTACTTCATTTCACTGACAAATGCTCCTCCTTTTGTTTAGAATATTAATTCACTCCCCCATATCCCTGATGATGAAATACGGTGTTATGCTTTCTGAAAATTTCATACGTTTTCTTGGCTTGCTCTTCTGGTTTAGATCTTCACAGAACTAGTGCAGAAGTATTATTTACAGCAATCAAAATTTGTGGTGATCTCGTATGTTTGGTACTATGGAGGAGGATTGACATAGAAGTTATTAATATGGTGAAGTCTTCTTGTTGTATTGGTGAAATATTTTTGCTGATTGATTGTAGTCTTGACTGGGGATAATGGTGGTTCCACGAGGTTGCTTAGAAAAATCGAACTGCTGAAGAACTGTTCTATTTTACTAGAATAAGTAGAAATCGTAAGACATAACCATCTAATGTGGGCACTATTTCATTCTCTGTCACTGGGACCTATGTTCTTGATTAAACGAAAGGGAACATGAAGAATGCTAGTTGAGGTTCTTGTAGAACTGATGGCCACAATACGGCAGAAGTGGATGGATCCTACAGCAATGTGTGGACATCGTACCCGTTTCTGACTTATCTTCACCTCTTCACAACACATGACTTGAACATGTTATTGCATAATGAGCGCGATCGCCTTCTTCGGTATCCCACTACCTAATAATTATGCACCTTGCAGGATGACTCCGATAATGTCACTCGTTTTCTTGTGCTAGCTCGAGATCCCATTATACCAAGGACTGACAAACCTTTTAAGGTGACATTTCACAGCTTTGGACACTTGCATTACGTATTTTCATTTTTTCGTGAACACTATTTAATTCTAGTATGGCCACCCTTCCCCCAGACGAGTATTGTTGTCACCTTGGAAGAAGGCCCTGGTGTGTTATTTAAAGCCTTGGCTGTATTTTCCTTGAGGGGCATAAATTTGACAAAGGTATCTCTGCAAGTCTTTCTTTAGCTTATATTTGATTTGCTTGACGTGGTAAAATTAACTGCTACCTGAGATCAAATGCACAATGTCAGATTGAAAGCCGGCCACAGAGGAAGCGGCCACTCAGAGTTGTTGATGACTCCAATACTGGAAGTGCCAAGTGAGTTTTTAGATTCCTATTCCTTAGATTATTTGATCAAACTCAAAGACCTTCTTGTTTGCATTCTTTTGAATCATTTCGACAGGGAAATTGGGAGTCTTGAACTCTGAAGTTGAGTAGTTTAAGTTGAATTGTGTTTTGATATTTGGGAGTAAATTTTTTTTTTTTTTTGGTCGGAATATTTGGGAGTTTAGATGTCTGGAAATATGTCATCGAGCAAATGTCCAAAGGAATGGTTTTTTTTTTTGGTCCCCTTTTTGATAAGTCAAAAGGAAAAGATCTTTGTAGGAAATAGCAGCTGCTAGTTGGCTACATTTATTTTGTTCTCAAGGGCGAAGTAAAGTCTCTCCCTGTTAACCTGAAGATCAACGCCCATTATCTATGTAAATCCTCTATAATTTTTAGATCACTTTGCCCTTTCAATATTAACCTGCAGATCATGGCTTCCTGACCCGGAAAAGAAACAATCATCTTGTCATTCAAGAAGAGGACCCAACAGAACATATCGATTGGTAGCTACATCCATTAAACATAGAAAACGCCCATTTCCTATTTAGATCTCAAAATTTTTTAGATCTCTGCTTTGTTAATATGTGCTGCCTTTTTAATTAGTTGCATTTTTTGGGCATCCTGATTTCCCTATATATTGCTTGACTCCTTTATTGCCATACTCATATTTTTGTCATTGCTCTCAGCCTCTGTATAGTGCATACTTCTATCTGTAGTAAGTCAAACAATATATGTGGTTTGGCTCTAATTTGGCAGATACTTTGACTACCTCTTTTACATTGACTTTGAGGCTTCTATGGCTGATACCCGTGCTCAAAATGCTCTAGGACATCTGCAGGTACTGTCATTATCATTCTCATCACGAGAGACATTGTTTCTGTTTGATTTTTGGGCCTTATCTTAGTATTCATAAGTTTCAGCTGCAAAATAACCCCAGAAGGAAAACGAAAACACACACGTCCATGGGCAATTAAGTTGGTGGACCTTTCAACAATAAAACGAGAAATGCTTAACTGCATTTGGTTAATCAAGCACTTCAGTTGTTGAATATGGGGGATCAGCGAATCAGAGTTTGGACTGTGAAATATTGACCATCACAGCGACTGTTGCCTGCTCCATGTGCATTAATCTTTCTTTTTTTTTCCCATGCTGACATTGATGAGTTCTATTGGAAAGATATCTTCATCTTAGATTTCTTTTTTTGTTCGAAATATTCATCTTAGATTGAAAGTTGGTCTGGTAACTATTGTTTAGCCATACATGGTTTCTGCATTTATGCTGGCATAACCTGCAACTATGACGAGTTCACTACCTCCATGCAGGAATTCGCCACCTTTCTGCGTGTACTCGGTTGCTATCCCATGGACACAAGTGTTTAGTTGCGTGTCCATGCCTCTTCATTTCACCTGTTATCCTCGTGAAACATGGATGAGAATGCCAACCCTTTAGAAATCTGAGTCAGCTTGAAGCTTGCATTACCCATTTGTCAATCACTGAGGCGGGATCAGTATTATAAACCCAAGTGAGACAATGGCCATTCTGCATTGGTTAACTGCCCAACTACATTTGCAAAAGGAAAGGCGGGGCTATAGGATGTTACTTGCTAGATGGTGGTATGTTGGGACCGCGGCGAGGCACTTATGAGTGCTAAGCAGAGGAGAAACAACACCATTTTAATCCTTGCCCTGTATTTTAGCAGATTGTGAGCTTTCAAGATACATTCTAGAGGATCATGCAGGCATGATGGGCATGGATTTGTTATTTGCAGGGGCGATACCACTCTTCACCAGAGACAAGACAGGTTACAGGTTTTCTTGTTAACGAACCAATGTAAGTAATAGCTTTAGATGTTGGTTGGAGCTTCTTTGTCAGTCACTATCTGCATTGTTCATTTGCTACCTCTCCCTGCTGTGCTGAGGAAGTTTTCTTTTGAACCTGTAAACTGTGCTTTGTAAATACCAAATACTAATCTAGCTATTCTTTCCTCCTGTGGAAGATAACAGTGCATGTGGGTTGCTAGTTCTTATTCGGACTCCAACAAAAAAAAAAAAGTCCGATCATACCTCTCGTTTTGAATTCTATTAACTTGTGTTAGGTGCCACGAGAATGGAGTTAAATGGCAAATGGAATGAGTTATGTAGTGAAATCGGGCGGGACATAGAACGGAATTGGCATTACCCCTACATTTGGTCGTTACTAAGTTTGAATGTTTTAGGTTGCATTCGGTTCGGCTTTATAAATAGGCTTTGAGAAAATAAAAATGACGTTGGTAAAAAAATCCTTTGAAAAACAACTTTGGCTTAAGTAGTGTTTAGCAAAAATAAAAATAAAAATTGCAAAGGGCTTTGGCTGCATTATTTCCATTTTTTATTAAAAAAAAATAAAACCCTTCATCGGCTCCGGCGAAGTACTCAAGCCATCGCCAATCATCAATCGAAGTTGCATGACCTCGGGCGACCCCAGGCAACGGTCGCCCGGGTTGCGCTGCCTCATCGGCCCTTCGTCGAACAAATCTGGCCTCATTGGCCCTCATGGACGGGTCGAACAAATCTGGCCTCATTGGCCCTCACGGACTGCCATCGCTCAAGATGATGTGCGGTAGACTAGGTTTTTACCTTTTAAAAGGGATAAAATTGAATTTTTGGTAAGATTTTCCTCGGGCAAAAGAAATTAATTTTCATAAATGGGGCCTCGATCATCTCGAAAACGCAAATGCGGAAAGGTCAATGCTGGTACCCTACCCAACATTGAGCTAACCTTTCCTAACTCGATAGAAGGAGCAGGATTATCCCAAAATGAAAAGCGAGTCTAGCCGAACACCCGAGCATACTCTGAACTGAAGTCTTGCTCCATCTTAAGTTTGACGACGGGTTCTCCCTCATTCAAGTGATGAACAGCAACAGTAGAAAAGAACTAAACCATTATTCTAACGCAATATCGACCGATGACCATTGGAAGATTTAGACCGAAGAGACCTTTAAAAGAAAAAGGGGAAAAATGGAGAAGGACGAAATGTGGCAAAAAAGATTACAACCTCCGAAAGTTGGACGTTGAACTCCTGTTCGCAAGAAAAGAAAGGAAGCCGACAACATGATTTGTTCTGAGTTATGCTGTCAAAGCTGGTGGCTGTTGTTATTCTGGGGCCATGAGTTGATTAGATCCTCTCATTTTCTTTCTTTCTTTCTTTTTTCCACTTTTTTTTTTGCCCTTTTGTGTGTGCAATTTCTGTGAGATAAATCAGTGATCATGTTCACAAAAAAAAAAAAAAAATTCGGAACTTTTGAGTCTCGTTCCCAATGAAAGGAGGACAGCATCGTACAGTATCCATATCATAGAATGTGCAAACGTAAGATCACTAATTACTCAATTTATGCCCGTTAAAAGTATACGCACACGTCCGACCACAAAAATAAAAATAAAAATAAAAGCATATGCCCATGACTCGAGAACGGAACTTGTACGGGGCAAAGTGACAGGATTGACGTGAAAATCACAAAAAAAAAAATCCTAAATCTATCACAATTGAAACAAATTCGATCCTAAATCGTTTTTGTGCGGATTCAATCTTTCTAGCCAAATTTGATCGGAATTCGTTGACGTGGGCGCTAATTGTGGCGCGACGAGGACGCCAGGCGTGGTGTGGCTAATTTTCAATAATATTTTTTTCTATTTTTTTCTCTTTTTGTTTCCCTTCCATTCTTCTTTTTGTAGCTAGTTGCTAGATCCGAGTGAGGCTGACCACGCCATGGCTGGACAAGGTCACCTTGCAACGTTAAGGGCAACTCCAAGCCTCACCATGACTAGGCGAGCTAGACTTCACCCAACAACGGCGGGGTCGCCTTGCGACGTTAAGGGCAATGCCGAGCCTCACCATGGCTAGGCAACCTCGACCTCACCCAACGAAGGCTAGGTTCGGCCTCGCTCTCATCGGTTTTGTCCTCCGGCCGGTCACTAGATGGGCGACCGGCCGGAGGAAGAAGAAGGGAAGGAAAACAAGAGAGAAAGAAATAAATAAAATATATTTTTTTAAAATCATATTTTTTAACATATTATTAAAAATTAGCTACGTCGGCACCGATGCCCTCGTGAGCACCGGTCTCGGCATCCACGTCAACAAATTTCAACTAAAGTTGGTCGGAAGAACTGAATTGACACAAGTTTAATATATTTTTTTGGTAATTTTCCATCAACCTACAAGACTATACATTCGAGAGATCACTAATTACTCAATTGAACTTCGAGTGAGAAATGAATGGATAGCAGTGTGCATTAACCGCTGAGCAAGAAAAATCTTCCAACCCTTCAATGATTTTGATGCGGCAAAACATGGAGGTGGAGTTACAATTTCATTTTGCGGTGGTGGAACAAGGTAAAATCCCATGAACGTTTGATCAAAGGGCACTTTCTCACATCAAAGATTACAGGCCTCAATCTAAAAAGCGGAAGGCTTGCCAAAGCAATTTTCTTCCGTGGTCATGGTACGACAAAACCCTTGTAAGTGTACAGCAATCTCCTAGAAAAACAAGTCCTAAATTGGACATTATTATCGGGAATGCATCTTCTCTGCAGATTCAAAACATAAGATACGATAATCATAACCACGAAAAAAAAAAAAAAAGTAGAGGGATGACGTCACCCGAGGTCCTCTACATTTTTACTCGAAATTCAAAATCAGCCCTCTGCTTCGTTTTGCAAGAGCCCGCTCAAGGTTTGAAGTCTAAGATATATCTTAGAGAAGTGAATGGGAAGGAGATAACTTCATATATGCAATGCACGCCAACGTCGCTTGGACCTAACATCAAGAGTTTTGAAGGACATCAAGTCCTCGTCGCCAATGAGCTAAATCTATCGTCGGGACGGCATCCCGACACTTTGTAAAAAGCAAGAACCATGTTGACCGTAAAAAAAAAAAAAAAAAGGGGTAAAAGGACAGTTTTGAGTTCCGAGCAAAAATAGCGAGGCCACCGATGACATCATCTCGAAAGGAGAATAATAGACAAAGTGATACAACGGACAGCCCTTCAAATGACCGTGTTCGAAACCAAGCAAAGCTATTTAATATACCAACTCAGTAAACCAAACCAATCATACCATACCCAACATCAGCTCGCCAACATGCTTCACGCCCGTGAGAACATGCTTAGATACTAGTGTCGCCAAAGAGCGTCCTCGAGACATTCGTTGAATATGCAATAATTCACTCGTAGGGTATCAAACAAGTGTCGGCAAGATGCTCATCGGCTTAGGACCTACATGGGAAGGATTTTGATTCTGTTTTCCGGAACAAAAAAAAAAAAAAAAAAGCCTATTTGATAACATACATGATTCCGATCCTAAAATTTTTCAATTATGTTCTCAAGAACATTTTTGGAGTAAAACAAGAATAAATAAATAAAAGTTGATTCTCTATTCCATTTGACAAACAAGATGAATATAATGAGAAGGCTCTAACTTTGTTCCATCCGCCGCGGTTGCCGGAGAAAAAGGAAAATAAAAATAAAATAAAATAATACTTTTTAAAAAAAATAAAAAATAAAAAAACAATTTTTTTAATAATAATAGAATAATTTAATAAAAATATTTATTTTAGAAAAAAGAACAAATAATTTAAAAAAATAAATAAAAAAATTCTCTAGATTGGTATTACATTCTTAATAAATTATAGGAAATAAATATGCAATGATTTGGTTAAACATAGAAGTACTTAAGTAAAATGGATTAGATCGGGTATAGGTTTCATCAAATATAGAAGTGTTTAAGTGCAAATTCGTGGCAAAAATTCAAATGCGAATTGCCTATTGATCTTATATTCTTTCTTATGGATTTTGCGTATAAATAGACTAATTATGGATTATGCATTACTATATTCATTTTATTAGTGATGCTAAATAGGTTGATTTTGTAATGTTAAGACGTAATTATTTCACTTAAATGAAAAAAAAATTGGGAAGAGAAATTGTTTCTAAGAACAGAAATTATGTGCGATTACCAAACGCATTTCTATTCCAAGAATAAAAATTTTGTGCGAGATACCAAACGCATTCCGATTCTCTAAAACCCGTCCAGGGAGACGGAATAAGAAAAATCAATTCTTGTCGAATCACTTCTTCGGATCGGAATCGTTGCCATGTAGAACCTTAGACTCTCCCTTATATTTCGCATCACAAATTGTGTAAACCCTACTCAAAACTAGAGGTGTGAAATGAGTAAATCGAGATGGATTTTGATTGGGTCGAATATGGTCCAACCTATATTGACCCATTAACCCGTTTTGATCCATTTTCATATAGTACAAATTTTACGACTCATACCGACCCAACCCAAGCCCAACCCGTACCCGACCCGTTTAATGTAAATACTTATATGTTTAACCAAATCATAAAATTAAAAAAATGTAAAAACTATTTAGCTAACCACCCACCGCCGCCACCATGGCCCGCCCACCACCACCCCGTGGTCCGCCCGCTGGCTACTCCGTGGCCTGCCCACCGCCGTCGCTCGCTCCCCACCTCCTCAACCGTGGCCGGCCCACTACCTCCACTCACCCACCACCACCATTGCTCGCCCCCGTGGCCACCCACTTATGGCGAAAAAAAGATGATTGTTGCCCTCTCCTCCCCATGCCTTGGGCTGAAATCAAAATCAAAATCTCATCGCTATCTGCACAATGGGCTACTAGTGTTGCTATTGGGTTTTTTGCGGAAGCGTTTATGCAAGTGTGTAGTTTGGGTATGAAATATAGAGAAATAATGACAAGAAGACTAGCAAGATAAAATAAATATTTAATATAAAAATAATAAATAAAAAGACTGACAAATATAGCTTTCATATCATAGGGCTAATTCTTCACATGGGACTACATTTTGTTACATAGAAGAGCATACCGACTTCATGCCACCGCCATTAATTTTTAATTTTTTTATTTTTCAGCCAATTTTGACTTTTCAACCATGACAAAATTTGCTTTTGACAAAAATAGGTGAACACTTCAACAGCTGCGCCCTCTGCTCCCCCTTGCCGCCATGGCTCGTCCTCCAGCACAAGCATGAGGACCACGAGCAATGCTTCAATTTCGCCAATCCGTGTCCACAGCGGCCACGCGAGGACGAAGCTCTTCCAAATCTTACCACGTTCCCCATGAGGGGCGGAATGTTTGGTTGCGCGGTTCAGTTCGGGATCCATGTGTTTCGCTGCTTCTGCCTTTCCGCGTCCATCCTCATCATCGCCCCAAGCTTCACACCATCTGAGTTTCCATGGATGGATGAGGAGGAGGGAAGAGGGCGGCCGTCGATCATCTTCATCTTCACTTTGTTTTGTTTGGTTTTATTTCATCTGGTTCTATTTCCTGCTTAATTGTCGTTGCGAACATATTGGCAAATCAGACTGGTCTTATTCCCCTATGTCCAATTGTACAATTGTTCCAGAATTCAATCAACGAGTAAGTATGCCTATTTGAAGGGGACTTTGCAGGATTTGTACTTGTATAGATTCTTGTCCACCAAAGCCGTCCAATGCAGAGGGTTATACTTACAAGACGACAACAAAAGCTCGCACGAAAGTTTACATGATGGGAAGAGTGCAGTACAAATTTTCTTATTATATGGTATAACTTTTATATGAATATTATATATGGGACGTTCGGGGCGGTCAGCGAGGAGGCGGCTGGCGGTGGGAGAAGAAAGGTGTTGCGGCATTTGACAAGTGAATGAAAGTTGTATTGCGAAATATATATAAGGAATCGAAAATGGGTCAAGTTAAAACTTTATTTGTATAGGCTTTATAGGCCTAAATTCATATTTAATCCATTTTTTAAGTTTGTTGAATCCATATTTGACCCTAATAAATAAAAATAGTTGAACTCACGTTTGACTCAAATGAATAAAAATGAGTGAAAATAGGGTCCAGTTAAAATCCATATTTGTATAGACTTTATAGGCCTAAATCCCTATTTAATTCATTTTTTAAGTTTGTTGAACTCATATTTGACCCAAATAAATAAAAATGAGTTGAACCCACGTTTGATCTAAATGAATAAAAATGAGTGAAAAAGTAGGTCAAAAAACCATTTTGACAACTCTACTCAAAACCAGCCATCCGTGGTGAAAGCAGCATTCGGTGAAAAGTTCACCGTTGAAATTTGATTCCGGTGGTGGCGACTCTCCGAGGAAAAAAGCATCAAACATGTCCGTCTGCCAAAGCAAAATCGGTGTTGTCGTCTTTGGTCTCTTTTTACGACACTGTGAACTCGAGAACTGGACTAGGTTCAATGAATCTGGTCTTCTCGTCGCCCAGTCGCTAACGCTATTAAAGAAGCCCCACATTTTGCTCAACTGGCATCTCCCACGCTGCTGCGGCCGTGAGCCTTTGCACCCTCCTCGCTCAGTCGCTCTTCTTCACGCTCATCTTCCTTGTGCCTATAGAAAAAGGTGTGTAATCGCCTTTTCCCTCTCTTCAATTATGTTCATTTTCTTCTGTAACCTCAATTCTTATGGAATGTCGTGCGATGGCCCTTTTTACATAGATTGTGTGTCTGAACAGATGCATTTTTGTGAGAGTTTGAATTTGGTTCCTCAATCCATCAGCCGATGCTGCAGCAGATTCGATTCCTGATTCATGGAAACCTGAAATTTCCTTAATGAAAAGAGATTTATCGCTAATCGTTTCGAGTCAATCTTATTTGACCTATTACCAAGAGAAAATTTCTGTGGCATTGGAGAGGATATTGGATATTACCACTTATTTATACAGAGCGATGATGCTGACCGACTGGGTCATAAGCCGTTGACGTGTAGCCTTTAGTCATCCAAAATCTGCTGTGTTCTCTCCGAGTTAAAATATCATATTGATGTCACCTTCACTCGATCCTGATAATACAACTCCATAAGATTCTCTGTACCTAATCTAGCTTTTACATTCATGGAGATTTCCACAGATGGGCCATCTCTACTTTAGTCACCGGAGCTTTGTTATTGCTAATTAAGTATTGATCCCAAACTTTGTCCACTAGTCTCCGGCCACCGTGGCACGGTCCCTACATTTTTAACTCAATAATGGCAACTGATTTGTTTGCAGCTACTGTTGAGCAACTCGCCAAATCCCCGTTTGATCTAGCGTGTCGTCCTTTCTCGCGATTAGTTGTGACAATAATGCAATACGGGTTCGAATAGTTCCTAGTGAAAGCCCCGCTTTGTTGATCATGGGCTAACCGGTCGCCAACCCTCCTGTTTTCGTTTGTTCAAGGGACTCGAAGAAAGTATGTTTCTAGTGAGACTTGGATTTTTTTTATACTGTGAAAAGCGAGACCTTTCTATCGAAGACCTTGTGTGGATCCGGTTTTAATCCATGCCATGAGTTTGATTATGGCCTTCAGCTTGCAGGGTCGTGGAGTTGTTGCTAATCGGTTCTGAACGTGTGCGCATTGGCTGATTCAAATACAGAAAACCACGAGAGATGGACAGAAGCTGAAGACGAAAACCAAAGGAAATGTTCAGGATGATGTGGTGATCGGGCTAGTGAATGGAGTGTGCGAGGAGATGAAGATGAAGATTGTTTCGCTCCCATTGTCGGCACTCTTTATAGGCAAGCTGTGAAATATGTCTGATTTGTCACAAATTATTCGTGGTTTGAGGCCTCATTTGCACTGGATTCTGGACTCTGAACGTGACGCTTTTGCAGGACTGCAGCGATTTCTTCGTGAAAGCTATTAATTCAGCAGTTCTATCTGCTCTCTTGCACATGAATGGAACCTCAGAAGACTCGATCGTTGAATCGGCACGGTGTTGCTTGGAGCTGTATGAGTTCGTCCTCGACCACAGCAAGGAAAAAAGGATTCACGCAATGGCACTCGGAGGATACCTTTTTCCCGTGCAATGTTTTCACGTGCCAGGTCGCACATCCACCATAAGATAGAGCATCAGAAAGGAGGCGGCAAAGCGGCTCGGAATGACAGATTGGGCTGCACCCCGTTTGTTTATCCTCACCGCCACTTCTCGCGACGACATGCCTGAGGCACGAGTCTTCCTCATCATTGGTGTGGAGGAGTTCCCCTTTGTGACTTCAATGATTTCCGACAGTTACCTTAGATTAAAAAACCGCAGTACGCCGTTGTCATCGGATTCGTTCTGCAGTACTTAAAGGAATAATATGGTGAGTTTGATGGGAGTAGCGCAAGCTGGCAATAACATGTTTGCCTACTTCAGTACTTTGGTCCTCCCAGGGCGAAATCGTGCTTTTTTTTTTTCCGTTTGTTGTCGGTTGGCTCAAGTATCTACCACTTATTGTGCACAATAACAAGAAATACATACTGAATTGGTTCGGTTTTCTCTCCCCTTATCGCCTAGTTCCTTGTCTTAGCCACGAACACCGTCGTCGCAAGGGCAATTCCCCAACACTCGGCCTATACAGACTCGGAGCTTGCTCGCCCACTGGATAACGAGTTTTCCCATCGTGACGAAAGGGAAAATAGTTCGGCTCGGGTTCAGAGTTGCATAGGGTGGTTTATGCTCCCAAAAACTCCTCTGTTTATGCACTTGAAGTGGGAACGAGAGGCGTGATCATCATCAATAGGAGTCCCCTATTGACCTCTGTTTTTGCCCCTCTCTTTGGGTCATGCAGGGACAGCCACCAATGTCCAGACACCCTTCCTAGCCGGAAGACCAGGCCAAACTCGACTCATTTTCAACTCAACCCAATCAAAGGGTTCAAACGTTAGAGAGGGCGCAACTCGGCACCTTAACACAACATTGTTAAACAGTCAACCGGACATATTCGCTGTGGTTTCCTTAGCATCGCGAGTGAACGGAAGTCGATCCGACCATACGGCCTCACCTCTTTCGCCCGATACGAGAGTGAGTTATTGGCTACCTTTTCGTCATGTCGTATTCTTCATCTTGGTTTTGTGGGGGAGGAGTCAGTCGTCTCGACTCTGTCCTAACACGACATTTGCGTTTGATTTGGCTTTCGGGGAGAAGTCAGGAGTTGGTGTCGCGCAAGCAAAGTTTCGGTCCGCCCCTCGGGAATGGCGTGTAAGGCTAGGCTAAGCCCATCAATTTCCGCCTCGCGAGTAAGCTAAGCCCATCCAAATCCAGACAATTAATTGTATTTCGATTAATACGTCGAACGTAATTAAAGTCAAAATTACGACCTGAGTAGGTGGACGCTCACGTGGAAAGTGGTGTTCCGATCCCCGCCAGCGCATTGCCACCTAACTTTGTTCGCGAGGGGTAGTTCTCAATTTTTTTCCTTACATGATTTTAAAAGACATCCCACGTCACTATACAAAACACAACACCCAACATAGATTTGGCCGGTCGTTCGCGAGGGGTAGTTCTCAACTTCCCCTTACATGATTTTAAAAGCATCCCACGTCACTATACATGATTTTAAAAGACATTCCACGTCACTCTACACAACACCCAATTAAAAGACACCAGTCAAACACTAGATGCCTTCTTTTTTTTGAATATATAATACCATGTTTTGGTTTGGAAGTATAGCTCAACATATTCCTAGTCTTACATGATTTTAAAAACATCCCACGTCACTATACACGACCCTCAATTCTTGAATCGAAAGGTATTGCAATTTCACTAGATCTTGGGGGGGCCGGTTCCGGGCCCAAATGAGGTCTGAAACCAACACCCCAACATTCAAAACTTCCTCTCTTTTTTTTTTTGAAAAAAAAAAATATAATACCATTTTTTTTTATACAATAGCCAAACATTTAGTCTCTTCCCTGCCCTCAATTCTTGAATCAAAGGCATTGCAATTTCACTAGATCTTGAGGGGGCATGAGGGCAAATAGGTCTTTTCAGCTTATGGAGAAAAATTCAGGTTTTCAAATGGCATTTGCTTGCGAGTAGCAGGACCCTGGTTTCTGATTGGTCGGAGGGGGAACGGAATCCTCTTCATACGACTCTCTCCCACTGCCGAGGTTGAAGATGAGAACAGTTGGTTGCGTCCAAGAATCTCCAGTGTCCCCAATCGATTCGAGAAAACGAATTGTCTCGCGGCCCGAAAGGTTTTTCCCAATCGAAGGCGACAGCAACACGAGAAAAATGGGAAAGATTTGCAATCGACAGACGCCACAACAAGGGGCAGAAGATGCAAACTGATCGAACGCGAGAGATGGGTTTGACTACAATCAGATCACCAAAGCTTCTACAGTCGTTAATGGCGGTGGGGGGGATTTGTCCCTTCCAATTTCGATTATTCTAACGACAGGGCGAAGAAATGAAAAGAGCAAGAATCGACGAAAAGGACGAACCCCTCTTTTTGTCTCTTTCGGGTTCTTTTCAAGCCTTCTTCTCCTTGGGTTTCTGGATTGGGAACAAGAGCTTGAACGCCCAACCGGCCACGGCCGCACCCACGAAGGGGCAAATCCAGTACACGTAGAACTGGTCCCACGTGTTGTGCCGGTCGTTCACGTACGCCCACCCGAACGCGTTCGCCGGGTTCATCGCCGGCCCGGTGTAGCTCGACCCCACCACCACCAGACCCACCGTCGCCATCGCCAGCAGCCACACCTTCACCAGCAAGCTCCTCGGCCCCTTCACGAATATCACCAGGGCGGCGAGGCTGATGGCGAAGGTCAGCGCGCCCTCGGCGACGGCGCCCGTGTGCAGGTCCACCTTCAGCGACGGGCCCCGCAGCATGTGCTTGTACCTGGCCGGCATCAGCCGCAGGATGGCGTTCGCGCCGGCCACCCCGCCGGCAGCCTGGGCGGGGAAGCGGGCGGCCATTGAGAAGAGGGAGGCGTCGGGGCGGAGGCCGGCGGCGCGGAAGGCGACGGTGGTGGCGGGGTTGAAGCTGGCGCCGCCGAGGAGGGCGCCGACGACGCTGAAGAGGAAGATGAGTGCGGATGCGAGGGAGGTGGTGAGGAGGAGGCCGGCGGCGGACTGGGGCGGGACGGAGAGGGCGGTGGCGGCGAGGTAGGTGAGGGTACCGAGGGTGGAGACGCAGGCGACCCAGAGGCAGGTGAGGACGGCGTCGGCCGCCGCCGATTTGAGGAGGCCCATGACTTGGTTTTTGGCGACCGTCGTGAGTAGGGTTGGCTCTGTTTGGAGCAAAGAGCCAAGAAAGAAATGAACAACCAGCGAAGTGGCAGAATCTTTAAAAAGGAATCGCAAACGAGAGATTCCGTTTAAAAAATGGTTTTTGTCGACATCTGACGTCCCAGAACCAGACGCGTCAAGACGAAAAGACGAATATGTCATCTGATCGTAACGATTATTGGTAAATAACAACGGTAATACTAATAGTAAGAATAATCACCTTTTATCCTAAAGTCTGTCTACCTACAGCCTATCTGCCTGCATTTGGGTTAATCGAGTCCCCGTCCTTGGCCGCCGGTGGAGTTTAGAATAAGCCTCCGGTCATGGCAAGCGATGGAAACACAGGCCGTGGCGCGCCAGCTCGAGCGGCGAAGGTGAATCCCATTTAAAAAACTTAATCGGCATTGTTAGGTAGATGGAAGATGGTTACTGAAAATGTGAAGCGTCTGGGTAGGTGGATCGTGGGAGGTTATCAATGCCATTGAAATTCACATTCCTCCTGCATTTTTCATTACACCCCTCGCAAGTTAGGTTGCAATCTACAATGTCTGAGGACTCTGCAAAAGCTCCTGTTTTTTTTTTTTTTTTTTTTTGCGTGTTTAGAAAACCGATCGTGAACATGCTGAGGAAACGTCGGATATGTGGTTGCTCGGTTGGAACAAGCAGAAGATGATCGACACCCAATCTGGGCATTATCATGAGTATCTTTCGGAGGAACTAAATAGCGAAATGAACATCATTTAATGACCTTTTTTTTTAGGATTGAGCGGTTTCGGGGGTCGGTTCAAGATCCACTTGGAAACTTGAAAATTGACCCGTCGAAATTGATTCTTCAATTTTATTTTCGAAACTTGAAACTTGAAACTTACCCGTAACAACAATGAATGCCAAGATCGGTTTCGGAATCTATCCAGATTGCATGGATATCATTAAGTGAACAATCGCAATGAAATCATCGCATCTAATGACCACCATTATGGAAAAAACTTTTCCAAGTTCCAACAAATCTACTAACCACAACTTATATTTAAACACTCAAAAAATGTGAAACATTAACAAAGTTAAAAAATCTCAATCACGAATATTGATCTGAAATTAGAAAACCTAAGCCCAGTCAATTCAACTCGCCGTAAGGCACCAACGTTATTACCCAAAAGGAAAGATTTGGGGGTTTTTTTTTTTCTCCTCGTAATTTCTTAGGGTCCTATACATAAGAAAAAAAGTAAACATTTCGTAGGGCGATTATATCACGACAATGGTACGTGGGTGGATTGATCAATAAAGAAGGAGAGCATATTTCAAAATTCGGATGCAAAAATTGAATGAGATGTATTAGGAGTGATCGGGTATCGGTCCGGTCAGTTCTCCTCAAGCCGAGAATCGAAATTAGTTCCGATTCTCATTTTCGGGATCGAGGATCGGACCGATCTTGTACTCCCGGAATCGAGAACCGAATCGCTGACCGGATCCCCGAAGTAATCTAGTGTACCATGTCTCCTCTCAACGTCCATCAATGTTTTGACAAAAAAAAAAGGGTCCATCAATTTTTAAAAAGACTTATTACACTAGTTCCAGAAATTCCATATACAAAAAAAAACCTAAACCAAAGTTAGTATTTATCAAAAAGTTTAGGACATATAGGACAAATGTAAATAGCATGTGTTCTTTTTTGCGATTCCTTGAATTTTGTAATCTAGAACCTACCATGTATATCCTAAAACCTAATTGAATCCGATCCGTTTTCACTTGTCCAACCATGAAGGTTTCCAATTCTACTATGAAAATATGCTCACGAATTCTAAATCCGCTTGATAATTATTTTTTATTAAGAATTAACTTTGAATAGAAATTTTTCGTCAAAATTTCATAAAAATGATAATTATGTATTCATATACCATTATAACTAGAAATTTCTATATTTTATTTAGCTTTTCTAATTAAAACATGATATCAATAATTAAGAATAACAACTTTTTAGAAAAGATAACATGATGCATTATAGAATGTATTTTATTGAGTGCAATTTACCATTTACATTGTGAATTTTATACAAAAAAAAATAAAAAAAAAAAAAATTATTTTTGTTAGGTGAAAAAAAAAAAAACAATAACTTGAGAAAAATGATATTTCGGTCTATTAATTGAAAAGAAATGTCTTAGCCAAAATGGTAAAATAGCCTACCCTAAAAAAATCCAAAAATGCTTCAAACATAGATTGCGCACTATTACACTCAATTAGGGTGCGCCATGTATTTCTCTTCTTTTCAGATGGCAGTGGATATTGATTAGAGAGGACCACTATCAGCAATGAAATTGATCATACAAGAAATGGAGTATTGTTGTTTAGACTGAGATAGGACCATAATCAATATTAAATAGAAATTTATTATTTAAGGTGGATCCGCTCCCGTACCCCGAAATCGAGAATCGAACCATCGTAATAGCTTTTATCTTTTTCTTTTTTTTTTTTTTTTTTTTATTTGTTGGCAGCATGTAATCTACGCGCAAAGGGCTTTTCACTTTTATAGATGGCTATTGGCTAACACATGTCGGTGTTGCTTTTCTTTTCTTCAGGTCACTCTCTCTCTCTCTCTCTGGAGTTGAATTGGCCTGCTCCTACGTTGTTACCCCATCCTCGCCATTGCGATGACCGACAACTACTTCTAACAATGGCGTCACCAACAACTCGTGAGTTGGACCCTCAGGCCACAGAGAGCCTCAATGTGGCAATCAAGGGCATGACCGAGTCTAGAGGACCTTCCTACATATCTTGTCGCCGTCGACAACTAGCTCATCAACCGCGACGCGTTGGAGCCGGAAGGTGGCGCGAGGTTGACCCTAGAACAAGCTGTTCAACCTATTGAAGTCCAATCTCGTTTAATGGTTGACGGGAAACTTATCCGTCTCTGTATGACATGGGATTATTCAACTACTGACCTACTGATCCAATCCCGTCTTCCACAATCTAATCCCCCCATGAAATCAGTTCGAACATCCTCGCATCACCATGGATTGACGTGGTATTTAGTATAATTACGTTGATTATTCCACAAGAATCTAGCGTCCAAGTTCAGAACCCAAAACAAAACCCGAGTTCTATGACTCGGGAGAATAAGAAAGGCAAGCCGGCTTAAGAATGCAAGAACTGCGGCAACTATAGTAGATGGAAAAACGGCCCGTCGTATTAGGGGCTCAAGCTATAAAAAACAAGAAATAGCCCATTTTTCTTTAGGACAAGAGACGTTATTTGTAACGTGGGCCAGCTACCAACAAATCCACAACTCAATCTTGGAAGGTTCCACCGGCCGACATTGATGGAGCCCCTATCTTTTTCTTCTTCTTTTTTTCCATAAGATGCTAATTACATTGATTAGTCTTCATAAGCAGAGAGAATATGCTTAGTTAAAGTTATAAATATATGATTAATTAATTAAGTACCCGATCTTGCCACGTCATGAAGTTGCTTCGCATCCAAGTCTTCCTCTCTCACTGGGGCTTTTCCCGCTAGATTCTCTTGTCTCTTTCGAGGCTTTTGTCCATTTTCATTACCTCATTTTCTTATTATGACGTAATGAAGCGTTCTTAACTATTGTTAAAAAAAAAAAGGTTATAGTCGCATGGAGCTGTCGATCTAGTAATCACTTCAAGACCATAGGTTTCCGAATCAATCGCAGGGTTATCTTTTTGGAGTAATGAATGCTTGCAGCAGTCATCGACCTTATAATAAAAACGAAATTGAATGTCGAGGCCAGAGGACAGACACCAACCCAAAAATGTCGGTCCATCACAGACAGGATTTACCTTGGTAAAAGGCAGCATTTCACCATCGACTAACTAACGTGAGGCGAAAAATAGCAAAACTAAGGAAGGCACATATTAAATGTCCGGAAAAATTTCAATTAAAGACTCGAAATACCTTTATTTTTTTTAAATAAGGGCATGAAGTAACTTATTTTAAATATTTCAAATAAATGTTTGAAATGGATATTATTTTCAATAAAGGCATGAAGTGGCCATATAGTCTCTAAAAAAGGCCTCTTACCAGTTGATTAGGGATATTTTCGTCATTTATTTTTTTATTTTTATTTTTATTTGTTTATTCGTCTTTTAGTTTTCTAAAATTTTTAAAAATATATTTATAAAAAAATTTTAAATTGCTAAAAAATTAGGGGCTAACCTTAGTCCTACCAAAAATGTTTAAAATTAATTTAGCACAATTTTCATATACGTTAGTTTTATTTATTTATTTATTTTATATACATGCATTACATTTCGCATTTGAGTTGTAGACTTAATAGGTGGTTAACCGAATGAAGCCCAAGAGCTCGCAATTTTGCTATCACACTGAGTTTTCTAATAAGAATTTGATTGGTTATTATCCAAGATTCCTTTTTTTTTTTTTTTTTTTTTTTTTTTTTTTTTTTTAAAAAAAAAATTTTTTTTTTTTGGGGGGGTTTTGGGGTTTAAAAAAAAAATAGGACCTTTTTTTGTGGGGAGAAAGGAGAGAATAATGAAAACAAGAAAGAAGCAAAAAAAAATAAAAAATTTTTTTAGTTTTTTGTTGTTTTTTTATTTTTTTATTGTTTTAATTTATTTTTTTTATATATAAATTATGGTGGGGGGGGGGGTTGTTTGGTCTGTGTTGTCAACCACAAATTAATTTTAACTTAAAAAAAAAAAAAAAAAAAAAAAAAAAAAATAAATAAAAAAAAAAAAAAATTTAAATTTTTTTTTTTTTTTTTTATTTAAAAAGAATTTTTTTTGTTTTGGGATAATTTTTTTTTTTTTTTTTTTTTTCCTATTTTTTTTAAAAAAAAAATTATTTTTTTTTTGGGGGGGGGGGGGGGGGGGAAAAAAAAAGGGGGAGAAATTTTTTTTTTTTTTTTTTTTTTTCAAAAAAGGGGGGGATGTTTTATATAGTGAAAGAGAGAGGAGTAATAGTGGAGAGCAAACAAAAAGTTTTTTCTTCCTGGAGGTCACGCACGTCCAGCCTTTGAGGCCGGGCAAGTTTCTGGTTCCTGTCCGTAACGACGAAGCCGCATGCGACGACAATTTGCTGCAACCTCCCTTGGCAGAATTCACGTTGCAGATTTCCTGGAACTTTTCAGATTTTCTCAACGTTCGATATTCCCTTTCATTGAGTCATCACGCCAAAAGACTTTTGGGTATTCCCTTTACGGTCCACTACAGTGATCAAGAGTATCGTTGGTGAGAGTTTGAATTACCGCAATTGTGTCAATCCAAATCGAAATCAAATCGTTCGAATTAGGTGATTACTTGATCTGGTTTTAAATTCCATTTTTTTATTTGTACTGATCTGGTTTTATGTGATTTTAGGCATCGTACCATCAAGGGTTATGGCATAATAATCAAATTTGAGCCGCGAGACGATGGGTCATTTCTCTAAACAAGCTTGAATTTACCGCGGTCAATACTTTGTCAAGATTATGATATTCATTAATTTATGACGCGTGATACGGATTATTTTTCGGATATCGTAATCTTTCGCTTAAAATTTCGAGATGTCGTGCAATGGATTGAGTTATATTCTTATCCTATACTAAGCATTTTTTTAAAGGGCATCGCATGTTAAATACGGATGATTGTAATTAGTTTTTTTTTATGCCACATGATATATATTAGAATAGCCGCATTAAATTTTGAATGTGCATGTCATGTGCATTTAGCCTAGTTGTCACTAAACAAAAAACAAAAAATTAATTGAGATCGCATTCTCGCATATACAGTTTAAATTGCATGTTTGGCCCAAGAACAAAAAAAAAAAAAGTAAAAAGAAATCATTCGTTTTGCTTGATTTTTGTTCTTGCAATTACCTTTCCTATTTGTGGACATTTTCGCATGTTGAGAAATAAGTTATAAAATGAATCCAAACTGTCACCAAACATTTAAAAAAAAAGATACCGAAAGGGGTTAGGATAATCTAGCATAACCGAGTCCCGAACTTGTAATCTCCTGGTTCGTAGGAGTTAGACATTTCTCCCAATGCTTTCTTAGGTGCCTAATACACCTATCATAAAAGATTAGTGGCGACTCCAAATAAAAATCTTGCATGAAATTATTGAATCATAAAGTCGTGAATTGGTATGGACTTGGGGAGGGTCCAAGCTAGGTCTTATAACTTAGCAATCCATAAACCCGAAAAGTTATGATTTTTAGGTCGCGACAAGATAATTGTTGTCGAGGTCGCCGGTGCCTCGGCAAGGGCTTGCGACCCCACCCACCAATGGTGAGAGCCGGGGAGAGGGCCGCGACCTTCGCCTAGTCATGACGACGCCCTCCTCATAGACGCTAACCACCGCCCGCCCCATCGGCTATGGCGGCAACTACAGGTAGGTGGGTAGCCCTCCCGCTTGTGTTTCCTCTTTTTTCTTTTTGCATTTTAATTTTTAGTTTTTATTTTTAATTAATTTATTTAAAAATGAATTAAATATTTATTTTGACCAAAATGCCCCTACCTAGCCGACCGTGAGCGAGGTGAAGCCCTTATTTGAAATACGCATAACCACTTCGAGATCTTTATTTAACACAAGAAAGACACTTCGAGCCTTTAATTCAAATTTTCCGTAAATGTCTCGATGCCTATCTCATTCAAAGCGTAGGTCCAAAATTCAATTGCCGAATGGTATGTTTGGGAAAAGGATGATGCTTACAGGAGCTACTTATGAACTGTATTTAATAGATAATTAGTTTTGAACGTAGTAATTGCACAAACAAGAAATAATATACTGGAAAAGAATACATTTTTTAATATAAAAAAAGGGTACATGACAACTCTTAAAATTCTCAAGAAAAATATGAATTTAGGATTAATACCACAAAAAATCTCAAATTAGTACACATATGATAAATTTACCCCAAATTATTTTGCTGACCACAAAAAATCCATATTGGTATATTTGTGACCAATTTACTTTTTGTTAGTTTTTGTTAAATTTTATTTTCAAATTGCTTTGAGTTGAATGATACGCGATAATTATCGGATATACATATTTAGGATTTTTGCCCTTTATTTGTCACATGTGTATTAATTTGAGATTTTTCGTATTATTAATCTAATTTAACGAAAATTAATGAAGGGTTAATTTATCATATATGTATCAATTTGAGATTTTTAGTGATTAAAATAATTAACTTAGGATAAGTTTATCACAAATATAACAGTTTGAGATTTTTTATGATAAAAAATAATTTAAAATAAATTTATCACAAATATATTAATTTAAAATTTTTGACAATCAAAAAAATAATTTAAATTAAATTTATTATAAAATATTAACAAAATTTTTCTTGATATTAATTCATTAATTTAGCACGCCCCAAGCAATCCTGAAGCGGGTGGAGCATGATATAGCTAGGAAATGAATATACATGGTCAAATCAAGGACAAGATTTATGTCTGACAAAAAAAAAAGGACAAGATTTATGAGTTTCAGGTTTCTCGGGTCTCTGGCGTCACATCACTTCGCTGCCTCACTTCGTTCGAGAGTGAGAGACGCGGATACTGTCCTCACCCTTTTCATATTCTCAGACTCTGCTTAATTTACAGCTCATGGAGGGACTCAAGATGCCGCTGTCCATATATCGAAACGCCCCTGTTTTCTCTGCTCTGCATTGCTGTTTGAAGGAATAATTAAAACGAAGGGAAAAAAGTGCAAAGCCTCAAAGCAAAAGGAGGAAAAAGAAGAATCAACAGCAAAACAGAGGGTGGATAAACAGAGACAATCTCTCTTCTGCTTCATCAGTAAGTTTCTTCATAGATTCGTGTCCCCTGTTTCTGTTTTTTCGTGTTCTGCACTGAAGTCAGTCCCGTTAGACGCGTTTGGAGGCTTGTGTAGAGTAAAAATGGCAGCTTGTAGAGGCCCTTGTGCAGTGGCGTCAATGGCGTTTCTGGTGCTGTCCCTAGTGAGCTGCATTAATGGGGAAGACCCATATAGGTTCTACAACTGGAACGTCACTTATGGTGATATATACCCTCTCGGAGTAAAGCAGCAGGTGCGAATCTTTGGTCTCTTGCCCTTGGAGTTCCCTTCTCTCTCTGGTATTTGCTTCTTTTGGTGGATGCTGATGGGTCGGGTGGTTAAAGCTGAGGTTTTTTCATTTTTCTTGTTTAAAAACATGGCAGGGGATCTTGATAAACGGGCAATTTCCAGGGCCTCAAATTGTGTCCGTGACCAATGATAACTTGATCATCAATGTCTTCAACGCCTTGGATGAGCCTTTCCTCATCTCCTGGTCAGTTCTCCCTTTGCTTCCTCTTCTTCTTCTTCTTCTTCTTCTTCTTCTCCCTTCTTCTCACTCATCTGGTGTATTTCATGACTTTTATGTGAATTGCAGTATGTTTTGCGCATTGTAGTCTTGATACGCATGTTGTTTATCAGCTAAACTAACAGGTCTCCTAAAATGAGCTTAGCGTTGAAAACAAGTGCTCTACAATGTATTTTCTTCAGTTCAGTTGTATGCGTCAGTGTTGCAATTCCTTCGACATATTAAGAGTCAATCTATGCAACACTTTCTCAGGTTAATCGTGTTTGTGTCGGCTTGTATGCAGACCTTTTGTTAATTTTCGTTGGTGAAAGACAGGGCTGACATTCAAATCCTGGGACGAATTACTTGATTATAGTCCTTGATTGAAGTCGCTTGACCACAAAGTTATATCCTGAAGCTGAGCATTGTTTAGAATAGTTAACTTCGATATACAGACTCTGAGCTAGCAGAGCTGGACGGAGGGCGAAATCGTGTACAAGCATTTCTAGGGGATCATTTCACTGGGGATGGATTTGTTGGTTGGATCTATCACCTCATTAGAAAACCGAGTGCTTAAGAGATCATTTTTGATGTTGTATACTGAACTTCATACCAAAATTTACAGGCTACTTCTATTGAGAATAAGTTCTTATTAAGATGCTTCTGTCCGAGTATGTAATGCTTGATGATGTACTGTGAATGTTCAATGTGCCAAGTCACAGGTTCTCTCAAACTATTGAGCACTTTCCTTCAATCTGTCCGTAAACAATTTTGGCTCAGTACAATGAGTGAAAAATCATAAGACAATTTGAACCAAGCGATTCTCCACCTTGATAACTGTATCAAAATTACTTGCTGTGAACTCCTACGATGGAATAAGTCTGATGAGTTTCGGAAATTCGTGTTACTAACAGAAGCTCCAAGAGTAAAAGCTTGAACTTGGACCTTGAATATACGTCGCCCGGCACAAGTGCTCATTTGGCATAACATTATCTAAGTGCTCGCTCATCTATTTTAAATTCAGGAACGGCGTGCAGCAGAAAAGAAACTCGTGGCAGGATGGAGTTTATGGCACAAACTGCCCGATCCCGCCGGGCCGGAACTTCACTTATATCCTTCAAGTGAAGGATCAGATCGGTAGTTATTTCTACTTCCCTTCCCTGGCTTTCCACAAGGCTGCAGGGGGCTTTGGCGGCTTCAAGATTTTTAGCCGATCGGTGATTCCTGTGCCTTTTCCACCTCCTGCCGACGACTTCACCATCCTCGCTGGCGATTGGTTCACAAAAAACCACTCTGTAAGTTGCTTAAAATGTACAATCATCATATGCTTCTGCCGTTGAAATGGAGTATGCATCTTGCAATCAAATGTCTCACTTGCTGCTGGATACATGTCGACACATTTCGCTTATTGCTTTCTTTGTTACTTAATTTTTAGGACTTGAGAGCAATATTGGACGGTGGCAGTGATCTTCCGTTCCCTGATGGGCTACTCCTTAATGGCCGTGGATCAAACAGTTACACCTTTTCAGTGGATCAAGGTATTTCGTTGAGCTCTGGATATGCAGGACAAATTATCTTGTCCCAATAGCGGTAAGCATCAAGTATACCGTACCAAATTCCAAACTTGTTTTGGCAGGGAAGACGTACAGGTTTCGAATATCGAACGTAGGGATCGCAACTGCCATCAACTTCAGGATCCAGGGGCACAAGATGGTTCTAGTGGAAGTCGAGGGGACCCACACATTGCAGAACACTTATAATTCCCTGGACATACACTTGGGTCAGTCTTACTCTGTCCTCGTCACCTGCGATCAACCCGCACAAGATTACTATATTGTCGTCTCCTCACGCTTCACCTCCAAAGTGCTGACCGCTACTTCAGTCCTCCGTTATAGTAACTCGGCTGGAAGTGTCTCCGGCCCACCTCCTGGAGGGCCGACTGTGCAGATTGACTGGTCGCTTGAACAAGCGAGGTCTATCAGGTGTGTCCTGGCATTGTACCTTCTTTGCTTGAACTTTGGTTTGTATGAAAACTAAGTCTCAAAGAATTCTTGCTTCGTTAATCGAGTATTCGGTTTTCATTAGATAATCCATCAATTATCATAACATTAAATTTATCATAATTATCACCACTGCTTTGGTTGTCAAAACACCACCGATTGGTCAAGTGCTGTAAATTTCCTAGTACTTATTCACCGTGTAAGCACTGACCGTTCATTTATCTGTTCGCCGTGTCATGTATCTTATTAGGCGGAACCTAACTGCAAGTGGACCGAGGCCTAATCCCCAAGGCTCCTACCATTATGGAATGATCAACACGACGCAAACAATCAGAATCGCAAACTCTGCTCCGGTTATTAATGGGAAGCAGAGATATGCCGTCAATAGCGTTTCTTTTGTTCCAGCCGATACTCCTCTCAAGCTTGCTGACTACTTCAACATTCCTGGAATCTTCGCACTAGGGAGCATCCAGGATAGCCCCACCGGCGGTGCTGCTTACCTCCAGACTTCAGTCATGGCAGCTGATTTCCGAGGTTATGTGGAGATTGTGTTTGAGAATGTTGAAGACACCGTGCAGTCCTGGCACATCGATGGCCATAACTTCTTTGTTGTGGGGTGAGTTTATTGGCCCATTGCACTTAAGAATGACCATTCTCTGGATAGGCCGGTCTTCGCACCCATGCCCCTGGATTGTTATCAAAAAAAGAAAAAAAAAATTTCTTCAAAATCTTCGTGGATATGAGAATTTGGAAGTCTCTTATCTTCATGCTGTGCATTGAAATTGGGCAGGATGGACGGAGGGCAGTGGACACCCGCAAGTAGATTAAGTTACAATCTGAGAGACACGATTTCTCGCTGTACCATTCAGGTATTTAGGCGTCGCCTTTCTCTCATTCCCTCTGAGGCTGATCTATGTCGTCATCATATTTCGTTCGACTATTTTGGAATTTAAAAATCTGGTTACAGAGGATATCTGACTATCTGGAAGTTAGCATCTGATAACTTTGCTTCCGATTCTTCGGTTTCATCAAACAGAAAGGACAGCTTCCATTTTGATTTTGTTCATTGATCTGGTCTCAGGTCTATCCTAATTCATGGACTGCTGTTTACATGCCTTTGGACAACGTGGGGATGTGGAACGTGCGGTCCGAGAACTGGGCTCGCCAACATCTGGGACAACAATTCTACCTCCGCGTCCATTCTCCGGCCAACTCTTGGAGGGACGAGTATCCGATTCCTAGCAACGCTCTTCTCTGTGGTAGGGCTGCCCGGTCGACCCGCTTGGTCCCCACAAAAGAGTGAATCGAATCAAGTCCCGTCATTGATCATAAAGGTGTCAATCCACTAGGAACGAACTAGAAGGAGCTGACAGTATTCTCGTTAAACTGCTAAAGATGTTACACAGGCTTTACTCGAGCCATATAGATTTTTCTAGTATGCTTTAAGTTGGCTGAGTCAAATGCTCTTTCATCAGAACGATCTCCTCATGCATGCTTTTTTACTATTCGTTTTGGCGTTGTTCGCATCATTTGGTCCGTTTTCTTAACTTTGTCCATGTTTTCTGTAAATTCTGTTTTAGCTAACTCTACTGGGCGAATCCATTGGCTCTTCAAGATTGAAAATGAAAACCGAACAATACTTATGGCACATTTGTTTGAGTGAAAGAATTTTTGGCGAAGAAGTTTTTTCGGACTTTCACATGTTTGATTTAACGGAAATGACGAGTTGACGGAAAATTATTTACGGCAAAAAAGAAAATGTGCGGAAAAATGAGTTCAGGAAAAACATTTCCCGAACTTCTTAACAGTCTTCACTTTTCTTGACCGAGGCTCAGTTACTTTTTCACCTTCGTAAAGGTGCACCCTTCATTCACTCTCCTTACCCTTCTTCAAGGATCGCTCAGACTTCTTCGTCCAAGGTTCGGCAGCTCTTCTTCATCGGCGTTCAGCAGCTTGTCCTAGGCTCTCTCTCACCCATCGGTTTAAAGAGTAATCTACGAAAACTTGATTAATCCTTTACATCGTGAATCTGTTCTGAGTTCTTCTGTGCTGTGATCGTTTGATTCTCGTTTCCGCTCATCTTCTGTGCTCGACAGAAGAGAGAGTGAATATTGACACGAAGGTGGAAAATGAAGAAACTTGTAATCTTTTCGATCAAGCATTGGACTTTACATGTCTGTTCTCAATGCTATATGAACGAGGAACTCGTTGTTCTTTGGTTACTTGTTGCGGTAGCTGCTCGAGCAACTCTTTGCAGCAAAATTTATCCTAATGTATCATGTGAAGATAGAGCCATCTATGCTAGAACCAACAATGGAATGTTTAGTTTAGGCACTGCTCGGGAAATCGTGACGAAAAGAAATAGTAAGATAAAAAAGGTCGATTTTGTCTTTTCATAAGTTTATTTTTTGAGCTCAAAGCTTATCCTAACGTTGTTTAGAATCTGCAAATTAAAATGGTAATCAGTTAGATAGATTTCAAAGAAATTTACGAGATTGAAATCATTTTGCAAATAAGATCCAAACAACTTTTCAGCATACGTCCAAACAAGTAAAAACTGTTCATTTCTCTTAAAATTTCTAAGGAAAGTATTTTTCTTTATCACGAAAATTTCCCGAAACAAACACGGTATTACTTTCCAAAAGAACATGACCGAGCAACGGTTGACTGTTTCAAAGGGTTACAAGTAGCTACATCTTCGAGTGTCGGCGGCTAGGGTTGACTGCCTTCAAAGATTAGGTGGGAGCAAGAGCAATTAAGTTGTCCACTGTTTCAACTATACAATGTCAATAAATTTTTCTTGATAACGCTGTTTAATCATCCGAATAAAAAAGAATAATGGGATAGAGAGAGAAAATCCCGCTTCGACGCTGATATGATCGAGCGTTAGGAACAAGACGAGCAACTGCATGCATGTTTTTTTTTTTTTTGGGTGCTTTACGTAGCTCTGCGAATTTGACATGAATAATAATACTACGAGGATTATGTTTTTGTATTTGTGAAGATCCAAGCTCGTTCGTTCTGTTTAACAAAGGAGCAAGGCTATTAAGTAAAAACCCTACCTACCCACCTGTGAAATTCTCTTTAGCTTCTCTTCCTAATTTTCTGCTATCTCCCTTGCAAAAAGAACATGCGAATTTAGTAGCCGGAGAGTCAAGTTGATGACTCCATCCCTGAGCACATGTTCGAAAGTCAAACTCCGACCTTCATTTCCATTTAATGTGCGGGCCGATCGCCCAACGGTTCCACGCGGCACATGAAGTGATGAACATGCAGTCATTTATTGGATGTTTAGAGAGGAGCAAGCAGGGACAATGGAGAAATTTGCTTTGCTAGCTAGTGGATGAAACCTATATAAATACGAGCGTGGATGACCTAACAAATAGCAAGCTTAGTCAGCGACTGAGTATCTCTCTCTCTCTCTCTCTCTCTCTCTCTCTCGCTTACGGACACTGTCTCTGTCTCTCTTTTGGTGTCCAAAGCCATGGGGGTCTCCAGCAAATGGCTCTCCGTCGTTCTTCTCGTTTCATGCATTGTGCTCCATTTGAGCGCACTTGCTCTCGGTGACAACAAGGTTGACAAGACCGGGTTCAGGGATGATGGTGACTGTCGATGGGGACGGCGACGCTGCGGCGGCAGATTCGGTGGTCGTGGCGGATCCGGTCCTGGAGGAGGCGGCGGATTTGGTGGAGGGGGAGGGGGAGGAGTTGGAGGAGGAGCCGGGAGGGGTGGAGGTTTCGGAGCTGGGGGTGGTGTTGGAGGTGGTGCTGGAGGGGGTGTAGGTGGTGGTGGCGGTTTTGGTGGTGGTGGAGGCGGAGGTGCTGGAGGTGGTCTGGACAAGGAGGTGGCTTTGGAGCTGGAGGCGGTGTTGGTGGCGGAGCAGGAGGAGGTGCTGGAGGTGGTGTCGGAGGTGGTGGCGGTCTTGGTGGTGGAGGTGGAGGAGGCGTTGGTGGTGGGTCTGGTCATGGTGGAGGTTTCGGGGCTGGGGGTGGTGTAGGCGGCGGAGCTGGAGGCGGCATTGGAGCTGGAGGTGGCGGAGGAGGCGGTTCCGGTGGAGGTGGAGGTGTTGGCGGGGGTTCAGGTCATGGAGGAGGCTTTGGTGCTGGAGGAGGTGTAGGTGGCGGTGCAGGAGGCATTGGAGGAGGTGCTGGTGGAGGCGGAGGAGGCGGAGGTGGCGGCGGCGGCGTCGGTGGAGGATCAGGACAAGGGGGTGGATTTGGTGCCGGCGGCGGCATAGGAGGTGGTGCCGGCGGAGGTGTTGGAGGTGGAGGAGGAGCCGGAGGAGGAGGTGGTGGCGGTTTAGGTGGAGGATCGGGCCATGGCGGGGGCTTCGGTGCAGGTGGAGGAGTAGGAGGTGGAGCCGGAGGAGGTTTAGGTGGTGGCGCCGGAGGCGGGGGAGGTGCCGGCGGTGGACTTGGAGGTGGCCGCGGCGTCGGCGGAGGCGGAGGGTTTGGAGTCGGAATCGGGGTCGGGATCGGAGTTGGAGTTGGGACTGGTGCCGGTGCCGGCAAAGGGGTGGGCGTCGGAAGCGGCTCGGGCGGCGGAGGAGGTGGAGGAAGATAAAGCCCCCGCCAACCTCCAAAACCAAACTATCTACTACGGTGTCGAAGGAGACCATCGATCTTACGTTGGAGGGATGAAGATTTTCATGTTGCCTTAATTTTGAACAAAAGTGTGTGCAACCTATAGACCCCATGGAATAAAAAACTTTTAGTCTTTCAATTCAGACAGTGCAATGTAATGTAATGTTACCACTATCCTTTCATGTTTTAAATCGGTTGATATATTCATATCACCAAATTTACATTACTCCAAGTAACAACAAACTCGAAAAACAGCCTTACTTATTCCACAGACAATCTGTCAAAATAACGATAAAAAATTACGATTCGTTACGTATGCGGACCGGTGTATTTTTATGATGGTACTAGAGTCTTCAAATGGACCGAATTGGCCGAGGGTCTCGAGCCCTCGCTCGCATCTGGGCGAGGGTCATGATCGGTGAGGGCTCGTAGGCCCTCGCCTATTGGCCAGCGGTCTCTTGGTGGCCCACAAAAAAAAAACAAAAAAAAAACTACAAAAAATGATTAGAAACTCGAAAAATATTAAAATATTATTAAAAATTATCTACCTCAACGCCGGGAGACGCCATGTTATCGTTGGCCAGCCAAATGTCTTGAATTGACACAATTATAGAACGTTTAGGACTCAATTGGCCAAAAAGAAAGAAAATTTTTATACCTAAATTAGCAGGATGACAATAAATTTAGGACTTTTTTTATAATTGTTTTTTTCCGAAAGGATGAAGTAATTGTGCTATGAGTCTTCAAAAAGGAGCCGTGGCTTCTCCACCTCAAGAATTTTCTAGACAGATGAATACTCACGAGCAGAAAAAGATTATCACTAACTAAAAATAAATCTTTAATGTCGCAAAAAGATCAATTAAATTGTCAAAGATGAAAAATCGCTCGATTCGTTGAGTTTTGGATTAATAACGAAATTGTTGTGCGTCCAAAATGGCTCCTCAACTTTTTTTTTTTTTTGTGTGGCTTAAATAAGATCTTAGTACCAAGATCAATTATATCGATTATACATAACCATGGTGCATATTTACATTAATTTTTCTATTAATTCCTAAATATCATTATTTTTCTTATTTTAGACCGATATGCAACCTCTAAAAGTTGAAATGACCGATGATTTTTCGTGGTATTTGATTGCACGTGAAAAGGAACGTAGCATTGCAACAAAAAAATAAAAATAAAAAATTACAATAATAGCAAGATGATGTCGGGAAATGTGCCCTTTAGATCGCTCGAGGAACCGAACCGGTCGAGGTGCGCAAAATCTAACCTTGACGCCACCGGACCTGCTATACCAAGAAGCAATAGATGGGTTTGAGTTTATATATGTCATTTTGGTTCACTAATATTGAATTAAGGTGATAATGAAATATTCGAGGATTCATGCTATTGTCACGATCAGGTAGGAAATTTATCGCGTTTGATTAGCACTAAATTATCAGATGAACTTACTCTGCAAGTAGTCTGGTGGTTAGGCAGGACAATTACACGACAAGAAATGTAACAATGTCTGCAATTTGTCATGAAGTTCAACAAGTCGTCCTACTTTTAAAAACGAAACGAGTATTCCGAAGACTATTGTTGTAAAGGATGTTTAATAAAATCGGCCTAATTCTCCTTTAAAAAAAAATCCAACTTTAGGTTCTCTCTTAAATCTACCCCGAATTTTTTTTCGTCTCGGAAAAAATTGCAAAACTTTTTTTGGTCCCAAATCTATTTCGATTTTTTTTCTTATCTAAGAAAAAACCTTCAATTCTAGGACCAATCCCAAATATGCCTCGAATTTTGTTTTATCTAAAAAAATTCACTAACTTTCAATTTATTATCAAATCTACCCCCATGGATCCAAATCCGAACTTGACGTAGCATTCCACGTAAAAAAAAAATCCACATCGGCAAAGCAATGGGGCGATAGGTATGGATTTTCACGTCGATAACAAATCCAACCAAAGAAAACTACTCAAATTTTCCAAAAAGAAACCGCTCTAAGAAATGAAATTTAAGGATGACGAACGGCGATTTTGGACGAGAGGGCTTATGAGGGTAGATTTGAGATTAGAATAAAATTTGGTGATTTTTCTCTTAAAACAAATTTGGGATAGAATTGGGACTAGATCTAAAGTTTGGGTTGAGACAAAAAAAAAAAAATCGGGGCAAATTTGGGATTTGACCTAAAGTTTGAAGTTTTTTTTTCAAGATAAAAAAAAAGTTTGAGGCAAATTTGAAACCGAACTTAAAGTTGGATTTTTTTTAGGAAATTAGGCCAATAAAATTTGAGAGTTTCAAAGCAATAATCTTAATATGACATGTCTGGAAAGAATTGGAACATTGATTTTTTTTTAGTCCAAGAATTTCTACACAGTTTTTATTGAATAAGTGACTATTATATGTAGAAATAATTATGCAACCAAATTGATTCATATCTCTTTGTTCAGCAGTCCAAGATTATAAATAAATAAATAAATATTATTTTGAAATTTAGGATAAAATATCACAAATGCCATTACTTTCAAATGATATCCACTTGAGCACTATATCTTTTTTTTTTTTTTATCACTAGAGTGACATAATGGTTAAAAATATTTTACTTAAGTGTCTTCGATGATTCGTGTAATAAAAAAATAAACCTACCATTAATTTATTATAAAGTGACCGACGTGGCTCGCAAGAAAAATCTAATCAGGAAAAACCACAAAAAAAAAAAAGTAAGTCGTTTTAACCCTATTGGTTTTTTTTAAAAAAAAAAAAAAACCTCAAGTGATCAGAGCGTCCGTGGAAGAACTAGAGCAACAGAGCAGGCCATGGAAGTCCTCATTGTTTGAGATGTCAGAGCGTCTCCTTTTTTAGTACCCAAGCTCCATTTCAAAATCGTATAAAACCCACCCCTGATTCGCTCTCATTGTTTGAGATGTCAGAGCTTCTCCTTTTTAACAAAAGGAAAACACTAGAACCAAATGCCGCTGCCCCACCACAGCTGAGAAGGGCCGGCGGCAGCGGAAAAATGGTCAGCAAGGGTCGTGGTCCTCTCTCAGATCTAGATGAGGGTCATCGGCCCTTTTCCACTTCTGGTGAAGGGCCGCCCGTGGATCTAGAAGAGAGTTGCGGCCCCTTCGTCGAATTAGGTGAGGGGGTGACCATTCCCTCACCTTCTCGACTGTGGTGGGGCTACCGTATAGTTATAACCTTCTTCTCTTTATATATATATTAGGTTATTTTTTTAATATAACTTAAATCAATATTATATTAAAAGTGAAATTTGATATCAAAATTACGTTATTTTAATCACTTTCATCGTCACATAGAAAAGATAAAAATATTTTAAAAAAATATCACGTTAACATTTTTCATTAGTCAAATTGAACGGAATTAATGGAAGAGGCTCGATTACACTAATTTAATAAGTTTTATTAGGACTTGATTGCACTTCGTAATAAGTTTTAAGACTTTAACTAAACATATATTTTTTTGCGGGGGCCTAAGCAATCGTTTGGCAAATTCTTCGAAAGAAGAAGATGTCAATTTCGGACATGAATTTTCATTAATGAAGTGCAAGGATGGCGATCCTTGAACACGGCAAGCACACGACGCGTTGCAATGAAGAAGCATGGCGAAGCAGTGTGTACCGACGTGGAGACCTTCCACTGGCACTGGCGACCTGTATAAATCCCTCTTCCTCTCCACTCCATAGGGCCTCTCCCGACAGAAAGGAAAAAAAACTTCCCCATCACTTTTCTTCTCGCGATTCTAGGTTTTTGGAACCCCCTTTTGCCCCCCGTCTCGCCTGGAAAAAGATGATCCAGCTTCTGTACACCGTGATCCTCGCCGAAATGGCGCTGATCCTGACCCTCCTGTTCAAGACCCCTCTCCGGAAGCTGGTGATCATGGCCTTGGATCGGGTCAAGCGGGGGAGAGGGCCCGTTGTGGTGAAGACGGTGGGCGGGACGGTGCTCGCCGTGCTCGCGTCGAGCCTGTACAGCATGGTGAAGATCCAGCGGCGCACGGTCGAGGCCGGGGCTGTCAATCCCACCGACCAGGTCCTCATGTCCAAGCACATGCTCGAGGCCTCTCTCATGGGTAAGGATTTTCTAGCTCCCCCTCAGCTGGTGCGGAGCTTCCGATTTTCCTTCCGCGCTCCATGGGTGGTAATTGTTGACGCGTTTTCGGAACGTCGACTGATTTTAGCTCTTAGGGTTCTTCTTGTTTCGCATTAGTCGAGTCGTTTGGGAAGAAATGATGCTAGATTGAAGCAAATCGGCGCTGGTTCACGAGACTCGTTCAGATAAATGTGCATCTGCAGTGGAACGCAAATCTGGCAAAATTGGCAGTTTGCAAGCTGAAAGTGCTGCTGTCTGTAGTCGTAATCCCACAATTAAAATGCTAAACCCAGTGCCTTAGTTCCGTCGCTCATACGTGATTGGTTCATACTCTTGTGCATTGGAGATTTTGTCTCGGATAGGTCAGAACTGGAGTTCTCTGACGCAGGCATCGGATACGTAGCGCCTGATATTTGATTTGCTAAACTAAAATACATGGCTTCCATGACCCAGTGGATCTTCATTGTTACTAATTCCGGAGAATTCATTGATTGAATCTGTAGGTTAATATCAGTGTCCTTACTTGGGAAGCCTGATCTTTGCATAATGTTGGCTTATGCGAAAACATTTTCTCATTTCAGATATTTTCTTCCCTTTCTGTTTTTGCCTTAATTGGGTTTACTGAGCTCGACTGTTGTCTTTTTAGTGCCCACGTTTTTGAGCTCATTTGTGTCTGCTTCAGTTTGTATTATGTTTAGTATGTTTGAAACATCTGTCTGAATCCCAGGGGATCTGTTAGTTTTGTTTTATCACTACAGGTTGATTATAGATTGCCATTCAGTCCTGCATTGATGGTTCAAACTGTATAGCATTGCTCTCTGTATTGACCTGTGTTGTGGTCCAATTATTTTGCGTCATTTTCTTTTGCGAGCGACTAGTATCCAGCAGCCTTCTCTCTGGTAGAGAAAGTTAAAAAAGAAAGGTTACCCTTGAGCTCTCCTCTATTATCATTGTTGTAGGTTATGGGTTGGATCTGATTCTGTGTGGTTTACTTGATGCAGGATTTGTGCTATTTCTGTCTTTGATGATTGATAGATTGCACCATTACATAAGAGAACTTCGTTTGCTCAGAAAGACCATGGAGGCGGCCAAGAAACAGAGTCGAGGCATTGATGAGGGAAAAAATGGCAGTGCAGAGGAGGTCAAAGGCTTGAAGGAAGAGATTGCCAACCTGAGGACAAAAGTGAAGAAGCTGGAGAATGAATACGAGACAAAAGACAAAGAAGCCAAGACAGCTGAAGCTGAAGCTGAGGCTCTGAAGAAACAATCCGAAGGCTTACTCCTAGAGTATGACCGCTTGCTTGCAGACAACCAAAGCCTTCGAAGTCAGTTGGAGTCTATTGATCTCTCCTTGTCCAATTCTGATGGCAAGAAGAACACCTAACAAAGAGTTTTCTGGAGCAGGCGAGTTCTTGATCTTGTTTCATTAGTGTTTTTCAGTAGAGATATAGTTTTTGGGTGGGGAAGACTGCATGGCTGTCGTGTTGAATCTGCTTGTACAAAGTAAAGAACAAAACTTTGCAAACTTGCTGGTTGAGGACGGAAATCATGGTTGTACTCAGTATTTACTCTTTGATCATTCCTCATATCTTTAATCAGTATAGAATGACAGCAAATGGGATTCTCAATTTCCTTCCATCCATTCTGTCTTGTATAATTCAAAGAAGTGAAGCCGGTAAGTTATGCTTCATTGCAAGTTTCTCCTCAATCAAGAGGGAACCGAACGAATGAGAGACTCAAACAAGGAGTATGACTCGGTTAGAAACAAGAACATGGAAAATGTCCTTGCATACCGAGTGAATTGGCTGGCAGCATATGCCGGTACTTCTGCTTCAAGCTAGTACAAGCAGTTTAGTTTTGCTTGATAATTACTCTTGTGGATCTCTGTGATTTCATACTTGGGCAGGTTTAGTGGTTTAGTCTGCTTATGTGGATCCTGTCCTGGCTTTGCCGAATCCAGGATAGGCGGCCTCAGAGCCTGTGGTCTCCTCGCTTAGAAGGAGACGCTTTGTTTGGTAAGTGAAGTAGAGTCGGGTCCATATTCCCCAATAGAACGATGAGAGTCTGGTCCAGGATGAACCTGCGTGTTTTTAACAATTTCTTAATAAAGAAGAAACAGAAAAAATGGAAATTTTCAAAAAATTTATAAAAAACTACAAAAAAATTATTCACCTCATCGTTAGCCGTACCAAATAGCATGGTCGGCATCTACAACAGCGATTTTTCGGTCAAAGTTTGATATTCACGTCAATGATTCTTTGTCAAAATTCGCTGAATAGACTATACTAGTACATTGTCAAAAAATGTAGGATCATATTGATCAAATTAAAAAATTTAGAACCGAATTGGTATATAGTGTAATAGGCGTAGGTAATTGTCCCCATGAAAAGTAACAAACCCACCTCCATTTTGTCATCTGGAATACTTCCCAATCTCTGGAAACAAAATCTAGAAGCTTGTTAATTGTTGGGAAAATGACACAAATAGTTTCGAACTTTAACCCAATGTGTCATGTGATCCATGAACTTTTAATTTGTTCAATGTAGTTCTTGAACTTTAACCTAATGTGCAATTTGGTCCCTAAACTTTTGACTTGTTCAATGTAGTCCTTGAATTTTTAGTAAATGTTCAATTTAGTCCATGAACTATATGAAAATATTCATTATTGTCCCCGATCTTAAATTAATGGAAGGACTACATTGAATATTTTCATACGATTCAAGGACTATAATGAACATGTAGCAAAAGTCTAAGGACCACATTAAACAAACTAAAAGTTCATGGATCATATTGAACATTCGATTAAAGTTCAAGGACCATATTAAACAAATTTAAAGTTCGGGGACTATAATGCATATTAGGTCAAAGTTCAGGGACTATTTATGTCATTATCCCTTAATTGTTTGATGTCCTGCCATACAACTTGGGGTTAACAAAACATTACATGGATTCAACGAGCATGGAGAGTTCATGAACAATTCAAAGATACAAAAAGCACAAGAAAGAAAGCATATTTTTTTGTCGAGGCAAGAACTCGGCCTAAGCTATAAGTAGAGATGTCAATATGGATCATTGACTTACTTTTTAACTCATTTTTATATATTTGAGTCATGTATGGATTTACTAAATTTAAAAAATGGGTCAAATATGAATTTAAGATTATAAAGCCTATTCAAATATGGGTTTTAGTTCAACCCATTTTCAACCCATTGGCTATAGCTTTCCAAGCCCCCCGTCACCGCCGCCTCCGCGTGCCCGCTACCGCCCACCGCATCTGCCCGCCCCGCCGCCGCCCGCCCGCCGCCGCCCACCCACTACCGCCGATGGCGGGAGTTGTAGGCTGAAGCACTAGAAGACTGCCGGCATTGTTCAGCTTAAGGTCCGATTGGTAATGCGCGTTCACACAACATTTCCTTCGGTGATTGCGTTCTCTCCTTGAACCAGTCAGTTCCACAAGCATGCAGAATCAAGCAATGTGAAATTCCAGGAGGCCATGAACCTTCCACGCTCACCTCCACCTTCCTGGGACAATAACAGCCCGCCGCGGCAGATCAGGGTGCATTCATAAGATGCAGCCATGTGGCCTTTACGCCACAGAGTTCATCCATGGCTCCGGTAACATAAAAAAGGACTGTTGAAATCCATGTGGACAAGCCGTAGATTCTTCAAGCTCTTCAGTTGCCGCGCATTCTAGTGTGCCCATATTTCCGTAACAAAGAAGAAAAAAAATGGGCAGCAGCAGGCGAGCGGCGGGCCGGCGGCGAGGGGCTGGCGGCGGTGGGGGCAGGCAAGTGGCAGCGGCGGGCGGACGGGGTGGCAGCGAAGAAGGGCGGGAGGTGTTAATATGGGTTAGGTCGGTCATGAGTCGGGTGCGAATCGGGTCCGGTATGTGTTATTGAATTTTCATTGCATGAATATGGATCAAAACGGGTTAAATGGATTAATATGAGTCGAATCATATTCGACCCAACCCGATCCACCTATTTGACACCTCTAGGTATAAGATGTTGGCAATTTTTTTTTATAAGCTTGGTCCTTGCTACTCAACTGGATTAGCAGTTGACTTTATTCATTCGAAGCAATGGGGAAATTCATAGAATCTTTGGGTTTCTAATGGACAGGTAAGAGCGACGGCGAGAAGATTGAGCTAAAAAATCCTTCGAGCAGCTGATCTAGGATCGCAAGAACATGTCCCACAGCAGCTCAATTTAATCCAACGTGAAGGGTGAGATTAATAGATCAATTGCATTCGCCCAACCTGAAAAATAAAAAAAATTATACTCCACTGACCACAAGCGTGGCACGATGATTTTTAAGGGCTAATACAAACAGTAGATCACATTATTTCGACCAATAAGATGACGCTAAATGTTAAAATATATCTCGAGTTTGAATCTGTTGAACAAACCTAATCCAGAACGTGAAAATTCAAATACGAATAATACATGTTACGGAGATTATTTTTCGTTTTGAAGATGTGGTCAAGAAGGGATAAACAAAAAAAAATATGGCAAGAAAAGAAAGTGTTTCTTCCTCTTATGTATCTAACACTGTATATCATTTTTGCCCTCAAAGGTCGAATTCCTCTCTTTCCTGTATTTTTAACTCATCTACCAATGTTACTATTCAGAATATATCAAATAACAACTCATACCATGATTTTAAAATTTTGAAAAAAATTCTTTGATACAGATTCGTGACGTCATTCCCGATTTCACAAGGGCCAACTTGATCACCGTCCCGCGGGATCATGGGACAAAGAAGAGAAAGAGGAAAAAAAAAAATTAAAGATTGTATGGCGCCAAAGAATTTAAG